>JACEIK010002555.1:0-26599 GCA_018107945.1 Datura stramonium
CTGAGCTATTTCTATTCATCAACTACTAATTAGGATTATGAATATGGATTTTGGCTCTTTCTAGCCCAACTCCACACAATCACATCCATTCCCACCATCAAATTCTCTCCCAATACTTGAATTCTTCTCGTTCAAGCTAAAATCAAGTAAGAAAAGAAAACCCACATTTGCAACTATGGATCATCAATTATAAATTGGAGAGAACTCAAAAGATTTACACTGATTAAGCAATATTGAGATGAATCTAGCAATACCCAATCTAATTAAGCACCCATCATTACACACCTCTAGTTGATGATTTAGCTACTCATGGTTAATAAACTAAAGAGTGTATTCATTAATAAACTCAATGATTTCATTATTAAGAGCAAGTAAAATCAAACTCAAAATATGTTTTCAACAATGGTTATACCTTGCTAAGGAAGAAGATGAAAATAGGAAGAGCAATATTCAACAATCTCCTCCCATTGGGTTCTTCTCTCTCCAAAGCAAAAGGAATGTTCAAAAAGCTAAAAAGAATGTAAAGAGTACTTTCTTCTAGACTATATACAAAAATAAGGAAACCAATCTCCTAATTTTTAGTGCTATACATAATTGCTCCTGTTCATGCGTTTTGTCACTGGAGAACCGGCGGTTCGCCGGTTGCATTTCGCGGACCGCCGTTCATTTTCTTCCGCACTTTCAATGATGTTCCAGTACCATTCAGTGGTTCTCCAGAATCCATCCAATGATACGCCGATTACTTTACTCATCGATTCAGCAAGTTCCTTTAGGTGATTTACCGGCGAGTCGATGTCCTCAGCTACCAGTTGCATTTTCTCCTAAAATCAATGGTTATCTGCGTTTGACCGGCGTTTTGTCAGTGTCCTTTGGTGGATCGCCGATTTTCACCTGATTTCTTCCTTTTTACTCCACTTCTTGCTCTTTCTCTTCAACTCAGATACCTACACATATAAAGGCAAAAAGGGCATAAAATTCATCTAAATGACCTGAAAACTAAGCTAACGCTCATGCTTATGAGCCTAATGAGTTGGTAAATTACCAAATTATCAAACCTCCAAACTTAAACCTTTACTTTTACTCAAGTAATACAATTCTTATCAATTAAGAAACATGCCACTCTGCAAGAGTTTAGACATCAATGACCACTTAATCCATGACAACCCAAAAATGCTCACCAATTCAGAGAAAAAGAGAAGCAAATTCCCTTAAAAAAATATATGGAAAAGTTTCAAGAGGCCACCACAATTCAAAGGCATGATTCACAAATTCTTTCAGTTTCCAAGACAATGGCATAGCTTATCCAATGATATACACATAGCTTCTCAATTCATAATCACTAAACATTCAAAGTTTGCCTTAGGGCTCGCACTTCTCATGCCTCAATCATACCTTTACCTTAATGAAAGTGTGTCCTCAAAAGAAATGATTCCACTAACCAAAGAGAGAATCCCTTTTCTTTATCATGAATTAATGCACACACAAGGGACTCTCCTAAAAGAACTCTTCATGGACACAACTCGACCCATAAGGTTGCCCTTCGTGTATTTTTCCATTAATGTAGAGCAACTACACTCAAAATAAATTAGGACTTGTGGGTCATGATCAAGGCTAGGGGTAATGGTAGGACAATTATTTGTCTCTAGTGACTAGATCCTCCCTAATTTCTTTATGTGAACACTTTAACCCTTCCCATCTAACTTTTTATATCGCTCCACCTTATTCCTCCTTTTGCAACCATTTCCCTCTTTTATTGTTTAAAGATCTTCCCTGTAGCTCCTTTGGCTATTACATTAAGCCTTGTCTAATTAAGAGGTAAAACCATTTCACTTTTCTTTTCTTTTTTGGTACCTTAAGGTTCCTTAGCTCATCATTTCATCCCTTTTTATCACAATTTTGTGCTACCTCAGATTTATGCTTCTTATATATCCCTCTTTCTTGAAAAACCCCGAAACTTAGGATATTTGCCTCTTACTCACAAATTTCCTTATCTCTCCCTATGCCTTTGGGATTTTATACCCCAGTTTTCTCATTCGCTCTCCACTAGCAATTAGGTGGATGGCTGCCAAGAAGAGGGGATCAAAAAGGGACATTGGCTTGTAATGCAGTTTGCATAAATAAACAGTTCAAAAGGTTCAACATAGGATAGCAACGGAAGACATTTTTGAAGGACATTTTGGGTAGAGTGACTAGTCAATTGAAAGCCTAAAATCACACTCTAAGTGCAGTCAGTAACTACATCTAGGATTTAGCCTTGAGTCATACTTAGGGCAAGTTCTAGAAAAGAAACTATGCATGAGATTCACAAAAATCTTTACTACACAAGGCATCACACCCAAAGAGTCCATAAAAGTCATTATCATCACAATATTTTGATTCAAGAAATTAGAGCATGCGAATTCATAAGCCAAACAAGGAATTTACAATGTATGACAAAAGAATGCTACATTTCTCATTTCAAATTCCCATTTTTCATTTCTCAATTTCATGCCACATCTCAAAATTTTTGGTGTTACCTCTCAAAAAAGCTTCACAGAAGACTCAATAAATACATGGCATTTTTCCTTAAGAGAGTCGCCTCACAATCTATCATCGGGAAGTGTCAACCCGGTTCGACAACCAAAAGGAAAGAAAAAGAAAAATGCTCTTTGGGAAAGAACTGTGGTATGAAGATAACCCTTGGAGTTTGATTACTATTCTACTATTTACACAGGTGAATAAAAGATTTTGGGTCACAATGCAACATTTGACAATTCAAAGCCATGACCCATTCTTCAGCACTATCGATACTCCATTTCATTGTTTGCATCAAGGCTTAACCTCCCCCCGAAATAAGATATACACTCCCCTCCCCCACTTCAAACAATGCATTGCCCCCAAATGGAAAAAGAAAAGCCAACAAGTTGAAGGGGACTCCCTGAAAGAATTAGTGATTAGAACGAGGGACCTAGGAGTATGTGGTTGTATCAAAATTCCAACAAGTTATTTCTGATGCAGTTGGCATCAATAGATCAGGTGGGAGTTCTAATGGTTTCCCTGGTCTGGGAACCACCCATTTTTCCAATAGGGTTTGAAGCTCATAATATGAAGTGGTGTCTACCCCTTCGGGTTTCCAAGATGGATCCACTTCTCTCACAGTAAGCATTGGAAGCGGTGATGGTCGGCTATGAATAATCTCTTAATCAGACACCATTTCCAACGAACTGACATACCCCACGCACCAATCATCCAACGGACTTTTGGGTGCCTCAGGCAGGGATATCACTGCAGCTGTCTTAGGAGGGTTAGGGTTGCTGGCAGATGGAGGCCCCATGAGTGTAGCCACATCCTTCCTCAAATCAATCACATCACTTTCTAAGACCTTAACTGTAGCACAGAGATCTCTCAACTTATCTCTAGCAGGTTGCATGGCTTTCTTAATGGCTTGTTGGATCATGGAATGGATGTCCTTAACTAACTTTACAATCTGACTCTCACGTGTTTGGGCCATTTGTGCTATATTGAACAAGCTGATTGGTGTGGAGGCGGTGACCGCAGCTACTTGGAACTGGCCATCAGTTGTGCTAGAGAGCATAGAAGGTGTTGGTTGAGTCATGTTCTCCATACCTTTAGGCCGCTTTAAGGCTGGGGCATCTTTAGAAGTTTTGGCGTCCAATGCAATCACACCTTCAGCCCACATAGTTTTATCCAATGGCCGGAATAGAGAGCATGAAGCTCGCGGGCACAACATAATCACAAGGCTAGGATATGGTAATGATGTTGCCTGCTGTTTGGCCCTTCTTTTAAATTGATCTGCAATGATTTCCCAACATTGATGTGTATATGATCCATAATGCAGGCGACAAGAATCACAACTTCAATTGGGACTTTTATTGTATTCTGGGAAGGGATTAACCGAGCACATACCAAATCCAGCCATATACGGGCTATAAATTTTAGATCACGATGATGAATCAGACCCCTGGAGATGGCCCATTGTGGTTGATCTCTCACAATTATTCTAGCTACCCATTGGAACTGGTTTGTTTTATCTTCCAACTTCTTGTGGAACACTGAATTTGGTTGGATTAAATCAGCCCAATAGAGGGAATTGATTGCTTTTGTAGTTATGTGCACCTCTTGGCCACACGCCCACACAGACGGTAGGCATGCCATTGTATCTATTTTGCATTTTTGTTTTAGGATGATTTCTCGTGCCTTGTATGATGCATAGAACTCCCACACCAACTCAGGGAAGTAGGGGTCGACGGGTATGGTGAATGGACCCCAATCTCGCATGCCAATTTGATAGTAGAAAATGGAGAAATCAATTTTGTAAGACTACCTCAAACTGAGTTTCTGCATGGATGGACCTCTTTTCCTTGAAAGACATGCAATACTCTTCCATTCCAACCAACCTAAAGTGAAGATGTGTTATACATGGGGTTTCATCCAAAGGTAAGCTTGGTGCACCCATGTTGCTCATTGGTGCTTTCCCTTTTCTCATTCATCTGGATGTGGACATGATGATGCAGACTAAGGTTTGTATTATTCACAAATTTGAGAGAACACTAAGAACATTGGAGAACAAAACAATATCCAAAGGGATGTAAGGTGACCCAGGTGACACCGACGAAACAGCGACGAAAGGCAGATGTGACTCCACGAAGCGCGGATGAGCCACCGGCATGAACCAGTAAGATGGGTCTAGACCTCAGTCACCGATTCCCCCACCAGCGAATCGCCGCTCTTGAATTGTGAAGCATCGCTGAAATGCAGGTTCATGATAGAAGTTAGAATTTTGCAATCGAACCCATGGTTTCACCGGTGATTTGCCGAACATGATCGGTTGTTCACCGATGGGATGTCTCCCACTCGGTTTAATCAAAATGTTTCTCCATAAGCCTTTAAACTCACAGATTCCATCCAAATTAATAATGACAACTCACCCTTAAGAAAGTTGTCATTCTATCTATCATCGGGCAAATTGTGAAGGTGACACACCTGGGGTTACTCAGACTTCACACCCAAATTTAAAAAGCAAACCACACATCACAAAAAACACATGAGGTAATCAAGTAAAAACAAAACATCATCAATATCTACTCTAATCATGCATAATTGTGGATGTTCATTCTAAATTAGAGCATAAGCTAGGATAGCCATACAAAATTAAGAGGTGATAAAGAGTGGAGAGAGATTTACACTTGTGCTCACTGATGGTATCTCTGAATTTGTGGGAATATAGGTGAGGTGAGAATGGAAGTGGGGAGAAATATTTAAATATGAAGAAAGGGGAAGTTGATTGGGCAAGATGGAGGTGGATATTACTGGAGGTTAGGTGGAAAAATGGTTTGTTGGGAATATGAGAGATGATAGGAAAAAAGGAAAGTGTGGGTTATTTGGTCAAATACCTGTCAACATTCTGAAAACAACACAAACCTAGATCGATGAAATCAGTGATCGTCGATGAAAACCAGTGAGCAGTCGATGTAGACGCCGATGAGCATTACTTGTGCAGGTCTTCTGATTCAGAACCGGCGAATGGCCCGCGTCCCACAGATTGACACTAGTGTTTTGCCGAGTGAGACACTGATGTTATGATTACTTCCAGGTACACTGGTTAAGACCGGTGGCTTATCGATGGTCCACACCTTTGCAGTGGTGATTCACTGGATGGGTCACCGAACTTACTCTTAACTTCTAGGTGTACTTACTCGAGTTGGCGATTCAACGGCGGTTCATGAAGTGATATCGGCGTCCTGTCAGTGAGTCGTCGATTACCTCCCAACTTATCTTGTATTCTTCTTATCTCCTGCGATAGGGTGGTGCCCTGCACTTTTACATTAGAGTTACGTCGGCTTGGCGTTGGTCTCTTTTCCTTGAATTGAATTTACCTACAAAAATCAAAAACAACAACGCATTAAAATGTTCAAAGAGAATAGAAAATAAGAATGCTTGGGTTGCCTCCCAAGAAGCGTCTTAGTTAACGTCGTGGCACAACAGAGGTTCCTCATGTTTTATGGTTCATTTAGGTACATGAGCTCTGTTCTCCCAACCTCCTCCAACACTCCCAAATATCTATTTACTCTTTGACCATTCACCTAGAATTTTTCCCAATTTTCTCCTTAAAGTTCTATGGCACCATTTCTGTGAACTTGGGATACCTTGAATGGCCCTGACCATTTAGATTTTATCTTCCTTAGGAATAATCTTAGTCGTGAATTGAACAACAGCACCCCGTCCCCTAGAGTAACACTCCGCTGCAAAAATTTTTGTTCATGATAATGTTTCATGTGGGCTTTATAAATAGTTGCATTCTCATATGCCCTCATTCTGAATTCATCCAACTCATGTAGATTTTGCACTCACCTTTGGACAGCTCTCGCCCATTAAAGGGTCAATCTCTTCAATGCCCACAAGGACTTATGTTCTAACTCAACAGAGAGGTGGCATGATTTTCCAAAAACAAGGTGATATGGAGACTTTCCAATTAGTTTCTTGAATGCAGTCCGATATGCCCACAAGAAATCATCTAACTTCCAAGCCCAATCTGTTATGTTCACATTGACTATTTTAGTCAAGATAGATTTGATCTCCCAATTTGGAACTTCTACTTGGCCACTGGTTTGTGGGTGATAAGGGGTGGCCACTTTGTTCTTCACACCATATTTGTCTAAAAAGGTGCTGAACAGTCGATTGCAAAAATGTGATCCTCCATTACTAATGATAGCTCTAGGAGTTCCAAACCAGGAGAAAATGTGCTTCTTCAAAAAGGCTATTACACTCCTTCCCTCGTTGTTGGATAATGCTATAGCTTCTATCCACTTAGAGACATAATCAACTGCCACTAAGATATATGTATTTCCATAAGAGCTCACAAAGGGGCCCATGAACTCAATCCCCCATACATCGAACAACTCAACCTCTAGGATTGGTGTTAACAGAAGTTCATGCCTCCTTAATAGACTCCATGTTCATTGACGCCAATCGCATTGCTTCACAAAGTCATGGGCATCCTGATGCAGGGTAGGCCAATAAAATCCACACTGTAACACCTTTGCTGTTGTCCGAACACTTCCATAATGGCCCCCAACAGGTGAATAATGACAAGCCTCTAGGATTGGTACCATTTCAACTTCTGGGACACACCGTCGTATTAAACCGTCTGCGCAACTACGAAAAAGGTAAGGATCATCCCAATAAAACTTTTGAACATCATGAATGAACGTCTTCTTTTGATGAAAGTTTAAACCCTCGGGTATGATGTTGCTTTCCAAATAATTAGAAAATTTGTAAAACCACAGTGTTAAGTCATGGGGTGCAACTAGAATATGTTCATCTAGGAAGTTATCATTAACCTCATCATGGACTTCCGACTGACCACTTTTCTCTAGGCATGATAGATGGTCGGCCATTTGATTCTCACACCCCTTACGATCCTTCACTTCAAAGTTGAATTCCTACAACAACAGAACCAACCTAATAAGCTTGGGTTTAGCATCTTTATTGTCCGTCAAATATCTGAGTGCCACATGGTCCATGGGCACCACCACTTTGGTTCCCAACAAATATGCTCAAAACTTCTCGAACACAAACACAATAGGGAGTATCTCTTGTTCAGCCACCATATAGTTTGTCTGTGTGTCATCTAGGGCCTTTCTAGCATAGTAAATGGGGTGAAACATCTTGTCTTTCCACTTACCAAGGACTGCCCTAATGCTACCCCTTTGGCATCACACATGAGCTCAAAGGGCTTTGACCAATTAGGTGCGGTAATAATTAGAGAGGAAACCAGTCTTTCCTTCAGCTCCATGAAGGCCTTCATACACCCCTCATCAAAATTGAACTTTGCCTCTTTTTCTAACACCCAAAATAAAGGATGAGCTATCTTGGAGAAATCCTTAATAAAATGGAGATAAAATCCCGCATGCCCAACGAAACTCCTAAGACCCTTCACTATGCTTGGCAGAGGTAACTCTGCAATGGCATTGATCTTGGCTTTGTCTACCTCAATTCCTTTCTTAGAAATTTTGTGCCCCAATACAATCCCTTCTTTCATCATGAAATGACATTATTCCCAATTAAGGATCAAGTTTTTCTCCTCGCATCTCTTCAATACCTCTTCTAGGTGTACCAAATAATATTCAAATGAATCCCCCACAACTGAGAAGTCATCCATGAAGACCTCCATAGTGTCCTCCACCATATACGAAAAGATGGACATCATATATCTTTGGAAAGTGGAGGGAGCATTGCAAGGACCAAAAGGCATCCTCTTAAATGCAAAAGTCCCATAGGGACATGTAAAAGTCATTTTCTCTTGATCCTCAGGTGAAATAGAGATTTAATTATACCTTGAGTATCCATCCAAGAAACAATAATATTCTTTCCTAGCCGAATGATCTAGCATTTGGTCAATGAAGGGCATAGAAAAGTGATCTTTCTTTGTCCAGAATTTTAACTTACAGTAATCCATGCAAACTCTCCATACAGTAACTAGGCGGGTTGCAATTAATTCATTCTTTTCATTTGGGACAACCGTAATTCCCCCTTTCATTGGCACACACTTCACAAGACTTACCCAACTACTGTCTGCAATATGATACACACCTCCTGCATCCAATGGCTTAATAATTTCTTTCTTGACCACCTCTTGCATAGGCGGATTTAGACGCCTCTGATGCTCGATTGACAGGCTACAATTCTCTTGAAGATTAATGTTGTGAGTGAAAATACCCAGAGGAGTACCGATGATACAGCTATCGACCACCCTATGGCTCGAATATGCCTTTTCAATACTACTATGAGTTTTCCTACCTGGTTAGGAGTGAGCTTTGCGGAGATAATGATCGGGAGTGTCTTATTTCCCCCCAAATATGCATATCGCAAATGGGTAGGTAATGGTTTGATTTCCAAACTCGGAGGTACAATGATGGATGGTTGTGATTGTGGGGTTGTTCGATTCTTGAGGTCGAGGTCGAGATTCCACGGTTGGAAGGTATAAGTTCCTATCCCTTTGCTCACTTGACAAACCTCCTCCAATTCTTCACCG
Source organism: Datura stramonium (assembly GCA_018107945.1). NCBI lineage: Eukaryota > Viridiplantae > Streptophyta > Magnoliopsida > Solanales > Solanaceae > Datura > Datura stramonium. The sequence goes on from JACEIK010002555.1 coordinate 9,035, forward strand.
CTCAAGAAAAGGCTCAAAAACTTTTCTTCCAGAATCTCTTCTTCCATCTCCCATCCAAATATTTCTTCATCCATGTTGGTTTGGGTTGGTGAAACTTTTATTTTCTTTGTTAATTGTTGAGCTGCCACTTGGAATGCTAATACATTCATTCTATCCTCTAAGTGTTTTATTGCTACATCATGATTTTCACTGTTTTAGTGAGATCCAACAATTCACTCTACAATTCCTGAACTCCTGAATCAGTTGAAATAACTTTTTCAAGAACCACCTCAAGAGTGTTTTCCATGCGAGATAAGAGTGAATCATCACTTACTTGATTACTCGTTTAAGCTAAACAGACATTGTTCCGACCTTGATTTTCATTATAAGAATACTCATATCCTTGATTGGCTTGGTGGTACCTTATATGAAAACCCTTCATATGATTCATTAATAGCTCTATCTATTTTATCATCACCAGTAACACTATATCTTTTCTCCCTTCTCTACGCCACATTTTATCCATCAATTTGAGAGTCTCAACATAAAGTGCCCCATCGAGGTCTCGCAACATCCTTTCAAAGGATCCCATTAGCATATTAGTGATCACTAAACAATGGCAAAATGAGGCACCAACTCCAACAATAAAAGCACACTAACAGAGGTGCAAGAACAATTCAACACAAGGATATCAAGCACTAGTCCTCGAAAATGGTGCTATTTTTTATAACATCCAAACTACATTCCTCTTAACGATAAAGCGTACACGGTCGTTGCTCAAAATAAATATTATCGACGGATGTCAGGGGCGAATTCCAAAGAGACTAGTGAATGATTTGTGCAAGCGTTGTTTTAGAAAATTGTAATTAACTTACACCAATCAAAATAATTAAAACATTAAATTTTGGTGGGGAGGAATGAAGTTAACAATATTGTGGATTCTAAACCAGCTAGCCAAAATAGCAAAATAACCAAAATTGATAGACAATAATGAGTGAAGACTAGAGGTGTGGTGTAGCGTCACGACCCGAGAGTACACCCGGATCGTAGACACGGGACAAGGAGCCCCGAAGACACCAACTCAACCCATGGTGTGAGAATACATCTAATTCATTCACATAAGGATGAAAGCTTAACTTAATAATCATGCACCAGTTGAAAATCGTAACAAGAGGTGTAAGAAACAACCAGACAAGATCCAAACATAAATGGTTGAATACTACACATAGATCTGAAAGCCTCTAATCATAATACATGGGTTGAAGGGACAAGACCCCAACTAACCCTAACATTCTGGAAAACAAAAGGTAAATAAGTCTGAACAAGAAGCCCTCAAATCATGAGGACTCACCACTGGAAGCTGAGAGCAGAATTGAGCGCAAGCTAGGTACAATGCTGAACTTGTGAACCGGATCCTGAAAATATGTGTGTCAGTACTTGGAAGGTACTGAGTATGTACGGTATGCAAGACAATGTTTAAAATCATGAAAGTTATAGGAGTGGGGACATCATGATCATAAAAACTGAAATCATAAGTATATTGTAATACTAAAGATCTTCCAAAATATTCGTAAACCTGTCATATTCATAGCATGAGGAAGAATAGTTCATAAAACATAACTTGAGCCAAAATAACATAATCATACATGCATTACGACAATGAGGAACAGTGGGAGATTTCTATAACTGACATACCCTATACGAGCACACATGGAGCCCGACCTATAAGCCTAGTTGAGAGGCCATCCATACCTTACCAAGGGTGTGAACCATGAAAGGCATGATATCACTCATGAAGAACCCGTAGGGAATAGGGTACAGACACTGGGGCAGTCCCAAATATAACATACGGCAGCACGTAGTTCTAGGATTCGGGGCGTAACCTAGGCCCCGAATCTACTCGATGTTAAGTACTACTCCCAAAACATGCAACGTGCTCATAAAATTCATACATGACATGCATGGACAGTTAAATCATGATAATCATAACATGCTTGAGAATTCGTGATACTAGCCATGGAAATGGGGGCCCTTGGTCCGGCCAAAATCATAGTTCATGAATCATAAGAGACAAGTGGGCATTGCCCATAATTCACTTCCTTGGGTGGTTCTTGCCACAACTAGCACAAGATGGGAAGGTGCGCTCTATGCGCATGCTACTCTGACCCCTCGAACTTGAGGCCCTGCTCTTCTGATCGTCTAAAGGCCTGGATGGGGTACTAGCTGAAGATGGTGTTGGTGTAATAGGCCTGTGCTGGGACTGCTGGTAAGGCCCACCTCCTGGCCTCGACTGGGAGGACCTGTAGCTATCAGTTCTGGCCCTCTTGGCCTTTCTCTCTGCCTCCATATGTTGGGCATAAAGGACTATCCGTGGGTAGTCCATTTCCTGATGAAGCATGGTTGTTCTACAGTCCTTGTCCAAATACTCGGCTACTCCCTACACGAATCTGCTCACCCGTGCCCTCTAGTCAATCTCTAACTCAGGGGCATACTTTGACAGGCAAGCGAACTCAAGTGAATATTCTAACACCGTCATCTTTCCCTATTTGAGATTAACAAACTCAGCTGCTTTCAATTCCCTCATCTCCCGAGGGAAGAACCTATCGAGAAAAGCCATGTGGAACTCGTCCCAGCTGATAGGGCCTGCTTCCGCTGCTCGGCTGTCCTTCCATTGCTTGAACCAAATATAGGCAACCTCTTTAAGCTGATAAGAGGCCAAATCAACACACTCCTCATTTTTCACTCCCATAACCTGAGTGACCTTCAAGATCCCTTCAATGAACTCGTGTGGATCCTCGTCCACCTTTGGTCCACCTTTGCCCGTGAACTCGGGAGGTCTATTCTAGAAGCTCGACATTTAAAGGTGCTACCCGCATTTCCATTCTGAACATGCATGAAGAATCCACACACCTGAGCGGTCAAGGCCTACGCCAACATTTGGAATAGTCACCCGAAACTCGGTGTGTACCTGACTTCTGGTGCCTTGGCCCCGAACAGTGTGGGTTCACCAATTCCCATTATCATGGCAACCCTCGTGGCCTTCATCGTTTTCTTCGTTCCTCCTTCCGTTCATCCTCCTAGGAGCCATAATTTTCTTAAGCAATTGGCGAAATCATGAATTAGAAGGAGAGCCACCGCACGACATAGATCATGAAAGAAGGGGATATTTCCTAAAACGTTTAGTAGCCTCTTCGTCATAAGTGTGGATCGCTTCACACCCATGAAAAAAACTCTACCTAACACGACTTCCAGACTCCCTAGGACATACCCTGAACATATTTCTCTGATAATTAAGTTTGTCATGACCTGAGAGTACACCAGATCGTAGACATGGTACAAGGAGCCTCAAGACTCAAAGTATAAACCAATGGCGTGAGCATATATCTAATCCATTCACATATGGAAAGCTTAACTTAATAATCATGCACAAGCTGAAAATCGTAACAAGAGGTGTAAAAAGCAACCAGACAAGATCCAAACATAAACGGTTGAATACTACACATAGGTCTGAAAGCCTCTAATCATCAATATTTGTTAAAGTGGACAAGATCCCACCCAACCTCAACATTCTGGAAACAAAAAGGTAAATAGTCCGAACAAGAAGCCCTCAAATCATGAGGACTCACTCTCTGGAAGTTGAGAGCAGAACTGAGCGCAAGCTAGTACGATGCTGAACTTCTAGAACTGGATCCTGAAAATATGTGGGTCACTAGCTTGGAAGGTACGAGTATGTAAGGTATGCGAGACAATGCTAAAATCATGAAAGCACAGGAGTGTATTATCATGATCATAAAACCTCGAAATCATCAGTATATTGTAAGGCTCAAGATTTTTCCAAAATATTTGTAAACCTGTCATAGTCATAGCATGAGGGAGAACAGTTCATAAAACATAACTCTAGCCAAAAGAACATAATCATATGCAATACGACAATGAGGAACAGTGGGAGATTTCTATAACCGACGTACCTGATACGAGAATAATATGGAGCCCAACATGTAAGCCTAATCGGAGGCCGTCCATACTGCCAAGGGTGTGAACCATGAAAGGACTGATATCACTCATGAAGACCCCCAGTAGGGCATAGAGTGACACTGAAGCGGTCCCAACATAACCTAAGGCGGTGTTCTGAGATTCGAGGCGTACTTAGGCCCTGAACCTACTCGATGTTAAGTACTACTCCCAAAATATGCAATGTGCCTATACCATACATGACATGCATGGCTAGTTAAATCATGATAATCATAACATGCTTTGAGAATTCCGTGATACTAGCTATGGAAATGGGGGTCTTTGGTCCGGCCAAAATCATTGTTCATGAATCATAAGAGACATGTGGCCTCCTATACCTCAATCATACTTGAAGTGCTTAAATTTAAGGAAAACATGATCATAATAACATGAGTAATTGAAAACATGCTTAAAATCCAAGGGTTCATATCATGCTTTAGAAATCACCAAAATCATGAATTTACCAAAACCTAGCGATTTAGGGTACATGTGCTTTTACGAATTTAATCATCAAGTATTGAAGAAAACAAGTGAAAACAGCCCAATAATTTGTACCCATGATTCTAGACATACTACCACAGCGTTCATATCAATTCTTTGAGGAAACATGCAATTGGGTTGTGACCTATCAAGAGTTTGTAATTAAACTAAGTATTTGGGAGAAATTGGGCATCGGTAGGGAATAAACTACCCATTAAAAACCCCACATACCTAGAATTACTTGATTCTTAACTCCTTTGAAAAACCCTAGGGGGAGACTTGAAGAAGACACTTGAACCCCTCCTACTCCCTTCTGATCTTGCAAAATGCCAAATGAGACTTAGCATGAGTTTTTAGTCTTTAAAAGACCCTGTCCCTACCTCAAAATGATGTAGCTTAGGTCCTAGGGAGCATAGGAAATTACGAGGCTCTCATTAATTTGCAGGAAATAACTGCCAGGTGACCTTAACGTAGTGACCTAACGACTCTACTGTGGACACCAGTCGTTTGGTCGTTTTGTTGAGTCCACTGGAATTTTTCACCTGGGCTCCTAACATAGGATATGACGACTCATCCCCGAGAAATGGCTCCTTACCAGCTTTCGTCAAATACACTACCTTATCTTTAGTCAAGTATCTATATGCTTGTTTACGACCCACCTCACGAGTCATTGGGGCTGGCCACGACTCGTGGGGTCCCATCCATTAGGTACACTGGTCAAACTTCCCGGTAACCCCTAACCTCACCCAACAGAGACCTGATGACTCGTGGTGGATGACCATGAGTCGCTCCCATGCCCGTGTGGGGAACTCCAACTCCTTAGCACAGTCCACCTTCCGACGAGCCACCTGACGACTCGCTGGGGTTCAGATGACTCGTTATTCATTGCTGTAATATTTTCCAGATTTTTCCCCGTTTGACTTTCGGGGTATGATCCTTGGGCTCCCGGAGTATAAATATCTCCCTTGGAATATTCATCCTCGAATTTTAGAAACATGCAGAAAACTTTGAATCAAACATTCACCATATGCAATTACTGATCATTTATGCCGAAAACTAGCAAAACAACTACCCCCAAAAAGAATTACATAGATGTACTGAATTCAAACATCACATACATATATCATATCATAAAACAAACTTTCACGATGCAAGGAACATGAAAACCTAAATAGAGGTTTAGGCAAAATTTATACCTTAAACCGAAACTGAGCCGGTAGGGAACAAATGGGGGTATTTAGCCATCATATCCGCTTCGGCTTCCCACGTAGCTCCCTCAACATGTTGATTTCTCCATAACACCTTTACAGAGGCTACTTCCTTGTTCCTCAGTCTCCGAACCTGACGATCCAAGATTTCAATAGGAATTTCCTCATAACTGAGGCTATCCTTCACACCAACACTTTCCACCGGGACCACTAAGGCTGGATCTCCTAAGAACTTTTTCAAGAGCGATACATGCGGGAATACAGGATGAACTGAAGCCAATTCTAAGGACAACTCCAATTCATAAGCAACTTACCCACTATCTCACAATCTGTATGGGCCAATATAGCGGGGGTTGAGTTTCCCTTCTTTTCCGAATTCATTACTCCCTTCATGGGTGATACCTCTTAAACACCCAATCATCGATCGCGAACTCAAGCCTTCTTCTCCTTACATCTTCATAAGACGGCGACTTTTTGAGCGTTTTCACCCTTTGCCTTATTAACTGAACTTTCTCCATAGCCTCATGGACTCGAATCTCGACCTACTAATGAAGTTCACCACGACTTCAACCAACCAATGGGCTTATGTACACCTTCGCCCGTAGAGATTCGAACGGGTCCATTTGGATGCTGGAGTGATATAGTTGTTGTTGTAGGCAAACTCAATAAGAGATAGTAAAAATGCTCATCCTACTACCCATGAAGTCAATAACACAAGCTCTCAACATGTCCTCAAGAGTCTAGATAGTTCGCTCCGCCTGACCATCTGTTTGCGGATGAAATGTCATGCTGAGTTCGACCTGGGTACCAAGTCCCTTTTGAAAATATCTTAACCGAGAGGTGAACTGGGTGCCTCTTTCCGATATAATGGACAAGGGAACTCCATGCAATCTAACTAGCTTCTCGAACGTATAACTTAGCATAATCTTCTCGCTGAATCAATGGTTTTGACCGGTAAGAAATGAATGTTTTGGTCGACTCTGTCGACCACAACCCAAATGGAGTCATACTGCCTGCGAAAGGGCAAACTGATTATGAAGTCCATGTTGATTTCTTCCCACTTCCGTAGGAATGCTGATATTCTGAAGTACACCGGTCTCGATGCTCGACTACTTGTTGGCAATTCGGGCACTTGGCTATGAATTCTCCAATATTCTTCTTCATGCCATCTCCACTAGTAGATTTCCTGAAAGGTGAAGGGATATATTTTGGTGGCACCTGGATGGATAGAATATTTGGATCTGTTAGCCTCATGCAACATCCGACTCCTCAAATCCCCCACGCTCAGAAACACATAAGCGCTCCTGGGTATTTGCCACGCCATCTCCCCTTTTGGAGAAGATCACTTTCGACTTTGAACAAATTTTCTTTCAACTTACCAATGTCAGATCTTCATCTTGTTTAGCCTTCACCTCCTCTTACCAAGGATGATTCTGGCCCGTTCTGGATTACTACCCCACCATTGGTCGAACCAACTAATCTAACTCCCACCCGTGCGCCGATACACCTCCTTCACCAGCTCCCCATCTTGTCTTCACTCACACCTGTGACACACTCTCCATAGAGAGTCTACAAGGGCATCCGCTACCACGTTGGCCTTACCCAGGTGGTAAAGGACACTCATGTCATAGTCCTTAAGTAGTTCCAACCACCTTCGTTGCTGAAGATTGAGATCCTTCTACGTGAACACATATTGTAAGCTTTGTGGCCGTGAATACATCTACATGAACCCCATACAAATAGTGTCGACACATCTTCAAAGCAAACACCACCGCAGCCAAATCAAGGCCATGGGTCGGGTAATTCTTCTCATGAATTTTCAGCTGCTCCAGAAGAATGTATGCCACGACCTTTCCCTACTGCATCAATACACATCCCGTCCCGACTCTAAGCATCATAGTATATACAAATCCACTGAGCCCTCCGCAAGGTGTCAACACCGGTGCTGAAGTGAGTCTGGCCTTCAATTTCTTGAAGCTCTTCTCATAAGCCTCTGACCATTGAACTTCACCTTTTTCTGAGTCAATCTGGTCAGTGGGGCCACAAGGGATGAGAAACCTTCTACGAACCTCCGATAATAACCCACTAATCCCAAAAAGCTCCTGATCTCCCAAGGGTTTACCGAAGCAATAACCGGGCCAGCTTACCGCCTATTTTCGGGAGTCCTCCCTTATACCTTCGCTTGACACTATATGTCCCAAGAATGCAACGAAATTCAGCCAGAACTCACATTTGCTGAACTTGGCATATAGCTTGGTTATCCTTGAGGGTCCGGAGTACTACCTTCATATGTGCGGCATGCTCCTCCTCGGCCTCCTTGAGTATATTAATATGTCATCACGAACATGATCATGAACATATCCATATATTCCTTGAATACCCTGTTTATCAGGTCCATAAAAGCTGCAGGGGCATTGGTTATCCTAAAACAAATGACAACAAATTCAGAATGGTCAGACGTGGGCTCTGAAAGTAGTCTTTGGGATGTCGCTCTCTCTCCTGAACCCCGAGCGCCGGTGATACCTGTATCTTGTGATCTATCTTGGAGAAATACTTAGCACCCTAAAGCTAATCGAATAGGTCAATAATCCTAGGTAAAGGGTACCTATTCTTCATGGTGACCTTGTTCAACTACCTATAGTCAATACACATCCGAAGAGAACCGTCTTTCTTCCGGACGAACAACACTGGGGCACCCCATGGGACTAGCCTACTCCAATGAAACCCTTGCCTAGAAAATCCTTCAACTGCTCCTTTAACTCTTTTATCTCGGCTTGGGCCATTCGGTAGGGAAGAATCGATATGGGTTGGGTATCGGTAGAAGATCAATTCAAAATCAATCTCCTCGAGGAGAACCTGGTAGGTTTATCCGGAATACCTCGGATACTCACATAAATTAGTCAGACTGACTGAATGGTCGCATCTCGATATGGAATCCTTAACCCTAAACTGCAACGGTAAATACAACCCTTAGCAATATTTTCGAGCCTTGAGATAGGAGGAAGAAGCCTACGTACCGCTAACCACCTCTCTCCATTCTAAACTGTTCACTCTGGAAATCGAAATTCCACCGCTCGGGTTCTACAGTTAATAGAAGCATAACATGCAAACAACCAGTCCATTCCCAAAATAATGTCAAAATCAGTCATAGACAATTCTCCTAATTCTTCAGAGGTAACCATATGCAATACGAATGGGCAACCTCTATACCGCTCGCACGACTGAATCCCCAACCGGAGTAGACACAAAAATTAGTTCTAAAAAAGTTTCATGACTGACACCGAAGTTTCTAGCAATGTAAGGTGTCACAGAAGACAAAGTAGCTCCTGATCTAACAAAGCGTAAGCACAATATGAAAGACTCGCAACATACACGTGACCACATTGGGAGAAGTCTCCCGCTCCCCCTGTCGATAGCCAAGTGCATAAAACCGGCCCTGGCGCTGGCCGCCAGCTGACCAGTTGAGTACCCTGCTGAATAGGGACATGCCGATGGAGTTGCTGAACTAGCTGCAAGAGCGCGGTCTCCACCACCTCCTAACCTGGCTGTGAGGCAATTCCTGAGCCTGTGACCGGGTTTTCCACACCAAAAGCAAGCATCTGATCCCACCAAACACTTCCCTGGGTGGTTCTTGCCACAACTAGCACAAGATGGGAAGGTGCGCTCTGTGTGCATGCTACTCTGACCCCTCAAACTTGAGGCCCTGCTCCTCTAATTGTCTCGAGGCCTGGATGGGGTACTAGCTGAAGATGGTGTTGTTGTAATATGCCTGTGTTGGGACTGCTGGTGAGGCCCACCTCCTGGCCCCGACTGGGAGGACCTGTAACTATCAGTTCTGGCCCTCTTGGCCTCCCTATGCCTCATATGAGCTGCCTCCCTCTGCTGGGGATAAAGGACTATCCGTGGGTATTCCATATCCAGATGAAGCATGGTTGTTATGCAGTCATTTTCCAGATACTCGGCTACTCTCTACACGAATCTGCTAACCCACACCCTCTGGTCCATCTCTAACTCAGGGGCATACTTTGACAGGTGAGCAAACTCAAGTGAATATTCTAACACCGTCATCTTTCCCTATTTGAGATTAACAAACTCAACTGCTCTCAATTCCCTCATCTCTCGAGGGAAGAACCTGTCGAGAAAGGCCATGTGGAAATCATCCCAGCTGATAGGGCCTGCTTCTGCTACCTGGCTGTCCTTCCATTGCTTGAACCAAATATAGGCGACCTCTTTAAGCTGATAAGAGGCCAAATCAACACACTCCTCATTTGTCACTCCCACAACCTGAGTGACCTTAAAGATCCCTACAATGAACTCGTGTGGATCCTCGTTCACCTTTGCTCTTGTGAACTCGGGAGGGTTCATCCTTAGAAGTCCCTGATCCGAGCTTCCGCGTGATTTCCGTTTTGTGGAACATGCGCAACAGCCTGCTGGTTGACCTGAGCGGTCAAGGCCTGCGCCAACATTTGAATAGTTGCCCGAAACTCGGCATGGGTAGCTGGCTCTGGTGCCTGGGGCTTGCTGACGCCCATTATCATGGCCACCCTCGTGGAGTTCATCATTTTTGTTCCTCCTTCTGTTCATCCTCCTAGGAGCCATAATTTTCTACAATTGCGAAATGCACGAATTAGAAGGATGGAGAGGTTTACACCGCACGACATAGATCATGAAAGAAGGGGATATTTCCTAAAACATTTAGTAGCCTCTTCGTCATAAATGTGGCGCGCTTCACACCCATGAAAAAGACTCTACCTAACATGGCTTTCAGACTCCCTAGGACACACCTGAACATATTGCTCTGATACCAAGTTTGTCATGACCTGAGAGTACACCCGGATCGTACACACAGGACAAGGATCCCCGAAGACTCCAAGTCAACCCATGGCATGAGCATATATCTAATCCATTCACATAAGGAGGAAAGCGTAACTTAATGATCATGCACCAGCTGAAAATCGTAAGAAGAGGTGTAAGAAGCAACCAGACAAGATCCAAACATAAACGGCTGAATACTACACATAGATCGGAAAGCCTCTAATCATAATAGACGGGTTGAAGGTACAAGACCCCAACTAACCCCAACATTCTGGAAAACAAAAGGTAAATAAAGTCCGAACAAGAAGCCCTCGAATCATGAGGACTCACCACTGAAAGCTGAGAGCAGAACTGAGTGCAAGCTAGGTACGATGCTAAACCTTTTAACCAGATCCTGAAAATATATGGGTCAGTACTTGGAAGGTACTGAGTATGTAAGGTATGCAAGACAATGTTTAAAATCATGAAAGTTATAGGAGTGGGGACATCATGATCATAAAAACTGAAATCATAAGTATATTGTAAGGCTCAAGATTTTCAAAAGTATTCGTAAACCTATCATAGTCATAGCATGAGGGAGAAGAATTCATAAAACATAACTTGAGCCAAAAAACATAATCATACATGCATTATGATAATGAGGAATAGTGGGAGATTTCTATAACCGACATACCCTATACGAGCACACATGGAGCCCGACTTGTAAGCCTAGTCGGGAGGCCGTCCATACCTTGACAAGGGTGTCAAACATGAAAGGCGTGATATCACTCATTAAGACCCCATAGGGCATAAGGGACAGACACTGAGGCGGTCCCAAACATAACCTACGTCAGCACGTAGTTTTGAGATTCGGGGCGTAACCTAGGCCCCGAACCTACTCGGTGTTAAGTACTACTCCCAAAACATGCAACGTTCTTATAAAATTCATACATGACATGCATGACTAGTTAAATCATGATAATCATAACATGCTTGAGAATTTGTGATACTGGTCATGGAAATGGGGGCCCTTGGTCTGGCCAAAATCATAGTTCATCAATCATAAGACACATATGGGCATTTCCCATAATTTCAATCATACTTGAAGTGCCTAAATTTAAGAAAAACATGATCATAATAACATGAGTAATTGAAGACATGCTTAAAATCCAAGGTTTCATATCATGCTTTAGAAATCACCAAAATCATGAATTTCACTAAAAACTCCATTATTTAGGGTACATGTGCTTTTAGGAATTTAATCATAAAGTATTGAAGAAAACAAGTGAAAACAACCCAATAATTCGTACCCATGATTCTAGACATACTATCACACGCTCATATCGATTTTTGAGTAAACATGCAAATGGGTTGTGACCCATCAAGAGTTTGTAATCTAAACTAAGTATTTGGGAGAAATTGGGAATGGGTAGGGACTAAACTACCCATTTAAAACCCCACATACCTGGAATTACTTGATTCTTAACTCCTTTGAAAAACCCTAGGTGGAGACTTGAAGAATCTTGAAGAAGACACTTGAACCCCCTCCTACTCCCTTCTCTTAATCTTGCAAAATGCTAAATGAGACTTCGCATGAGTTTTTCCTCCTCAAAACGATATAGTTTAGGTCCTAGGAGCGTAGGAAATTACAAGAAGGCCCTTACTAATTCGCAGGAAATAACTGACAGGTGACCCTAACGGGCGACCTGACGACTCATTACCAGGGACAATGAGTCGTTGGGTCATTTCATTGAGTCCACTGGAACTTTTCACCTGGGCTCTTAACGGAGGACATGATGACTCATCGCCCGAGGCAATGGCTCCTTACCAGCTTTCGTCAAATACACTGCCTCATCCTTAGTCAAATTTCTACAGGCTTGCTCACGACCCACCTCACGAGTCGTTTGGGTTGGCCATGACTCGTAGGGTCCCATCCGTTAGGTACACTAGTCAAACCTCCCAGGTAACCCTTAACCTCACCCCACGGCAGACCTGACGACTCGTTGTGGCTGACCACGAGTCGTTCCCATGCCCGTGGGTACCTCAACTCCTTAGCACAGTCCAACCTTCCCATGAGCCACATGACGACTCATGGGGTTTTCTCATGAGTCGTCTAACAACTCATTCTACATTGCTGCAACATTTTTCAAATTTTTTCCCGTTTGACTCCTGGGTCTGATCCTTGGGTTCCCGGGGTATAACATGTAGATGGGGTGTTAATCAAATAAGGATATGCTAGCTCATCAAATCATTGCGAATAAGTGTAAATAAATTTGGATGAGATGGCACCCTATGTTTTTCAACCTCATAGATGCCTTTTTCTTGAGTCTTTCGAACCTCGAGACACAATTCAATTAGCCCAATAGAGTTTGGATTAATAGCTGAGCTATTTCTAGTCATCAACTACTAATTAGGATTATGAATATGGGTTTTGGCTATTTCTAGCCCAACTCCACGCAATCTTATTCATTCCCACCATCAAATTTTCTCCCAATACTTGAGTTCTTCTCTTTCAAGCTAAAATCAAGTAAGAAAAGTAAACCCACATTTGCAACTATGCATCATTAATTATAAATTGGAGAGAACTCAACAGATTTACACTAATTAAGCAATATTGAGATGAATCTAGCAATACCCAATCTAATTAAGCACCCATCATTACACACCTCTAGTTGATGATTTAGCTACTCATGGTTAAGAAACTATAGAGTATATTCATTAATAAACTCAATTATTTCATTACTTAGAGAAGCAAAATTGAACTCAAAATATGTCTACAACAATGGTTATATCTTGCTAAGGAAGAAGATGAAAATAGGAAGAGCAATATTCAACAATCTCCTCCCATTGGGTTCTTCTCTCTCCAAAGCAAAAGAAATGTTCAAAAAGCTAAAAAGTATGTATATAGTACTTTCTTATAGACTATATACAAAAATGGGGCAACCAATCTCCTATTTTTTTGTGCTAGACATAATTGCCCCTGTTCAGCCGTTTTTTCACTTGTAGGGGAATCGGCGGTTCGCCGATTGAACTCCGTGCACCATCATTCATTTACTTCTGAATTTCCAATGATGTTCCAGGACCATTGTGCGACCCCTACGGCGGTTCGCCAACCTCCATTTGTGATCTTTCGGTTACTTTACTCATCGGTCTAGCAAGTTCCAGCACATGTAGGTGATTTAACCGGTGAGGCGATGTCCACGGCCACTGTTGCAATTTCTCCTCAAATCAGTTGTTATCTACGTTTTATCGGTGTTTTGTTGGTTTCCTCCAGTGGAGCACTGATTTTTACCTAATTTCTTCCTTTTTCCTCTACTTCTTACTCTTTCTCTTCAACTCAGATACCTACACATAAAAAGGCAAAAAGGGAATAAAATTATTCTAAATGACTTGAAAACTAAGCTAACGATCTTGCTTAAGAGCCTAATGAGTTGGTAAATTACCAACTCATCAACAACCAATATTTCTTGCTAGCATTATGCATGAGTTTTGAAAAGGGGGCATTCAAATGTGAAAATGAGCACTCTCTTATGATGAGTTATACATTTCTTGCTTGAATTTTTGATTCGTAACTAGCTTGTCAAAAGTCATATTCTTAATGTGAAATGTGAACTCCTTGGGTTGTGTGTGTGGAAAGGATTTTAGCAAAATTCTTGGGTATACATGATTGTCTAGAACTTTTCCTAAATGTGATTCAAGGAGAAATGTTAGAGGAGGCTACTCTTAGAAAATGATCTTAGGCTCTCTTTTGAAAGTCACTTCGCCCAAAATGACCTCCTTGAACATCTTCTATTTTTAGCCATCGTTGATCCCTTTGAGCCTTTTTTTTGAAAACCACATTAGAATCCTAATAACTATTTTTAATCCTCCTCTTTGGCACCCATACTCCTTAATTTCTAGTGATGAAATAATGAAAAATGGGGCTTAACGCCCAAGAACTGGGGAGAGATAAGGAGATGAGTGTGGAATGAGGCAACAGCCTATATTTGGGGGTTTGCAAGAGAAGGGGGAAACATGAGAGCTTCAATTTGAAGTAGCACCAAATTGTGATCAAAATGCATAAAATGATAGGTTGAGAAACCTTGATTGTTCAAAAGAGAAAAAAAAGATAGTGAATCGGTTCTACCTTTTGCTTAGATGAGGCTAATTGTGAGAACCAAAGAAGTTGTAAGGAGAGCTATTGAGAAATGAAAGCCAAAGATGATGAAATAGGAGAAATAAGGTGGAGTGATTGATAAGAGTTTATGGGAGGTTAAAAATGTTCACAAAAGGCATTAGGGAGGTTTTAGTCATTAAAGCTAAACATTTATCCTACCCTTACCCCTAGCCTTCATCATGGCCCGCAAGTCCTAATTGATTTTTAGTGTAGAAACTCTACATTAGTGGAAAGATACATGAAGGGCAAGCCTATGGGTCAATTTGTATGCACTTGAATTTCATTGTGAGTGTAAGTACATTTGTGTTATCTTATAATCCCTATGTGTGAAATGCTCAAAAATGATTGGGATTCTCTCTTATTGTGAGTGGAATCACTTCCTTGGGGTACATGCTTAAAATTATTTTCAAAAGAGATGTATGAATGAGATAAGTGTGTAGCGAACTTTAAGTCAAGCTTTGAATGTGAATAGTCAATAGCTTGAGATGCTCCTTGAAGTTTTTTTTAGGAACTATTCCCCTTATTTTAATGAAATGAACGCATGCAAGATATGCTTAATGATTGTGGTCACCCATTGAAGCTTGTGCAACTTGGTTTTAGTCTTTTCTTTGCTTGAGTTGGTGAATAATGTTTGGGTTGCCTTGAGGCTTGATGGTTTTTTGTGCAACTCCTGGAATGCTCTAAGCTTTAGCAATGTCCTCTTGTGAAAGAACGTCTTGCTTGATCCTTGTTGCATATACTCACATATAGCATGTTGTACGTTTGCTCAATCGTAAAGACGTGCATTACTTGAGGACAAGCAATGGTTCAAGTTTGGGAATTTGATGAGTTGAAAATTTACCAACTCATTTGACTCCTAAGTGTGAGTTTGTGCTTAGTTTTTTAGTCGTTTATGTGGATCTTGTGCCCCTTCTCTTTGATTCTTTGTTGGAACTTCACGTGAGTAGAGAAAGCATGAAATCGAGTAAAACACATGAGTTTAAGATGAAAAGTTGAGGAGTTAACATTCAAGGAAAAGAAACAAAGACAACGGAAGATTTGAACTCAAATAGAGGGCTAAAGACATGTATGTAACTAGCTAAACACAGATCTGGAAGAGAGAAATGCAAGAAAAAAGCTGGAGCCACTACTCTAGACCGAGTACTCACTGGCATTTCATAGTTGGCCATTGGAGAGTCACCGGCCAAACCGCCGGTTCCACATCTAGTGCACTATTTTTCATTTGGCGAATAGCCAGTACTCCGCGGATTGGCACCGGTGAAACGCCGGTGCTTCGCAAGTGAGGCTGTCTTTAGAAGGGTAAAAGCATCCAAAAAGCATTTGTAAGTGCCTAGAAGCATCCAAGGGTACTTTTGAAAGGTTGTGCACACAAAAGTATAGATTTTTATAACCTCTATTATACACCACTCATTCATTCATCATCTTTTCATTAAATGAACAACAGAAATTGTAAATTTCTCTCAACATAGAATAGATAGTTCTTCCTTTCTGAGGAATCCCCTTTGTGGGGGAATTCCACCATTATTGCAAACCTTGTGAAGCAAATGGATGAACTCATGTTGTGAATGTTGAGAAAAGTTATTTGGGTATCTTCTCTCTCTCTTTTAATATGTAGATCTAATTTTCTAGTTAGGGGTATGCATGGTGGGTTTGAATGTATGAATGGGTATTCATGATTTGATCTTAAATTCTCATTGTAACTTAGATCTATTGTCTTCTCTAAAGTTTTTATTGTAAAAATTAATGGTTGCAAACATAAATTTTGCTTTACATTTCTTGCTTTTGCTCGAAAGAGAAAGGTGAGAACTGGGTGAGAAGATGATAGTAGGGAATTGGAGTTTTGGTGTGTTGGATTGATCTAGAGATAGTCAAAATCTACATCTTCACTCCATTAAAGGTCAAGGCTAGAGATAGCTTAATCATTCCTCAAGCTTTTGTGGTTGATAGTTGAATTTGGCCTTGGGATTTGAGAAAACCCAAGGCATAGACATTCTTATGGTTGAGAAACAAGAGAATGTATAGCTATCTAAGGTTAATTTGAATTTAAGGCAATGAAGTAGCCCATGCTAGTTGTTAAACCATTCATAGCACACCCTAGCTAATTCACTTGAGAATGCTAATTGGAATTCCCCCCATTTAGTTTTAAATTAGAATTCAATAGTGTTTTCTCTTTTTCTCCCAATTTACTTTCCAAATGTTGGACAACGATGCGTTCTAGTTTGAATTAGTTTATGACTCTTGGATTATCGACTCAATTCCTTATGGGATTTGACCCCGACACCCATCGAGTTATTTGCTTTGATACAACGACCGTTTACGCTCCTTCGTGAAGAAAGATGTAGTTTGGATGTTATTAAAAATATTTTTGATAACTCTCAAACTACACTCCTCATTTATAGAGAATGTAAGTGATCGTTGTATCAAAACAAATAATTCGACGGTTATCGGGGTCGAATCCCACAGAGAATAGAGAATAATTTGCACAAGAGTTGTTTAGTGAATTGAATTGATTCGCATCCAAGTAATGAAAATGTAAAAGTAAATTTTGGGGAAAGTGAATGCAATAATTTGTGGACTCTAAAACCATCTAATCAAGAGAGCAAGATAACCAAAATTGAGAAACAGTAATGAGCAAAGGCTAGAGGTGTGGTGTAGATGGGATGTCAATCAAATCGGGATTTACTAAACAGTTAAATTATTACTAATATGTGAAAATAACCTTGAAAAAATATGGAGCCCAATGTTTTTTCAACCACTTGTGTTCCTTATCCTCAAGTCCTTACGAATCTCAAGGTACAATTAAACTATTCCAATACAGTTGGGTTAGCGGCTGAGCTATTTCTCGCTATTAACCCCTAAAAGGATTATGATCATGAGTTTTGGCTATTTCTATCCTAACCCCACATAATCATAACCCAATCCACTATTAAATTGTAC
>JACEIK010002555.1:45107-57088 GCA_018107945.1 Datura stramonium
TCCCTGTGGGTTCGACAATTCGGTTCTTAAAAAGAGCCACTATATTACTTGCACGACCCGTACACTTGCGGACGCGCTCGATGTGAAAAAGAGTCGTCAGGAGTCTTGTGAGAGAAGCTTTTAGGAGTTGAAGACTCAACTTACCTCAGCATCGGTGTTAACCCTACCAGAGGGTACCGATGGGTTTGTGGTGTATTACGATGCTTCGAGAATCGGACTTGGATACGTATTGGTGCAGCACGGCAAAGTTATAGCATATGCTTCTAGAAAGCTGAAAGTTCATGAGAGGAATTACCCGACCCATGATCTTGAATTGGCCGCAGAGGTATTCACCTTGAAGATATGGAGACATTACCTATATGGGGTCCACGTGGATGTGTTTACGGACCATAAGAGTTTACAATATATGTTTACCCAGAAGGATCTCAATCTTCAGCAAAGGAGGTGGTTGGAGCTACTCAAAGACTACGACATGAGTGTACTTTACCATCCAGGTAAAGAAAATGTAGTAGCAGACACACTTAATAGACTCTCCATCGAAAGTGTGTCCCACATAGATGAGGGAAAGAAGGAGCTGGTGAAAGACGTGCATCAACTTACAAGGTTGGGAGTTCAGTTGGTTGATTCGATCAATGGCGGTGTTATTATTCAAAATGGATCAAAATCATCCTTGGTGACTGATGTAAAAGCTAGGCAAGACGAAGACCCTATTTTGGTAAAGTTAGAGGAGGCTGTTCAGAATTAGAAGGTAGAGGAATTCTCCAAAGGCGGATATGGTGTGGTTCAATTCCAGGGTCGCTATGTGTTCCGGATGTTGATGATTTGAGGAACCGAATTTTTCACGAGGCTCTTGGATCCAGGTATTCTATCCATCAAGGTGCCATCAAGGTGTACCATGACTTACAGGAAGTCTATTGGTCGAATGGCATAAAGAAAGACATCGCAGAATTTGTGGCTAAGTGTCCGAACTATCAACAAGTGAAGGTCGAGCATTAGAGACCGGGAGGTATGCTTCAAGATATTAGTATTCCTACTTGTAAGTGGGAAGAAATCAATATGGACTTCATTACCGGGTTGCCCCGAACTCGTCGACAGTATGACTCCATTTGGATGGTTGTGGATCGGTTGACCAAGGTCGCTCATTTTCTACCGGTCAAGACCACAGATTCGGCGGAGGATTATGCCAAGCTATACATCCGGGAGCTAGTTCGGCTGCATGGAGTGCCCTTGTCCATCATATATGACAGAGGTACCCAGTTTACCTCTTAGTTTTGGAGGTCGTTTCAAAAAGGATTGGGTACTCAGGTTAAGCTCAATACAGCATTTCACCTACAAACGGATAGTCAAGCGGAGCGGACAATTCAGACTCTCGAAGACATATTGAGAGCATTGTGATTAACTTCAAAGGTAGTTGGGATGATCATTTGCCTCTTATCGTGTTTGCATACAATAACAACTACCATTTCAGCATTCAGATGGCTCCGTTTGAGGCTCTCTATGGGCGGAAATGCAGATCACCTATTCATTGGTTTGAGGTTGGTGAAGCTGCGATGATAGGACCAGATTCAGTCCATGAGGCTATGGAAAAGGTTCAGCTAATGCAGGACAGGTTGAAAATGGCTCAAAGTCGCTAAAAGTCCTATGTCGGCATGAGAAGGAGAGAACTCGAGTTCGAAGTTGATGATTAGGTGTTTCTAAAGGTGTCTCCCATGAAGGGAGTGATGAGGTTCGGAAAGAAAGGAAAACTCAACCCTCGTTAAGTTGGCCCCTACCGAATTATGAAACGGGTCGGAAAAGTGGCATATGAATTGGAGTGGCCCTCAGAATTAGCTTCTGTGCATCCTATTTTCCATGTATCGCTCTTAAAGAAGTGTTTGGGTGATCCCGCTCTAGTTGTCCCGGTGGGCAGTGTTGGTGTAAAAAATAGCTTTAGTTATGAAGAGGTTTCAATGGAAATACTGGATCATCAGGTTTGAAGGCTAAGGAACAAGGAAGTAGCTTCATTCAAAGTTCTATGGAGGAATCAGTGGGTTGAGGGAGCTATGTGGGAAGCCGAAGCGGATATGATGGCTAGATACCCACACTTATTCCCTTCCGGCTCATTTTTAGTTTGAGGTATCAGTTTTGCCCTAGTACTCTATTTAGTTTTCATGTTCAGTTCATGTGCTCCAGCTTCTTTCATGTATATGGATGTATGTATGATTCCTGAATTCAGTTCAACCATGTAATTCAGTTCGGAGGTAGTCATTCCGTTAATTTACAACTTAAATGATCAGTATTTGAATATGATGATAGCATTTCTCTATTTTTCTGTATGTTTTCCAACATTTGAGGATGAATGTTCCCAAGGGCGAGATATTATAATAACCCTAAAGCACAAAGATCAGACCCGGGATTTGAATAGAGAAAACTGAAAATGTTGCACCAGGTCACAGAACGAGTCATTCTGTGACCTGTGGGGAAAGACCACGAGTCGTGAGGTGACTCGTGATGAGGATCCAGGCTTGGGTTGAATTTTTGGAATTTTAGGTCCCCACTAACCTGACCCTAGTCCCCACGACTCGTTAAGTCAGTCGTGGGCAAGGCATTGAGAAAAGTGAAGGGAACTTGGCAGTGTACCCTACGGAAGGTCCCCACGAGCCGTGGTTAGGCACCATGATTTGTGGGATGGGTCGTGGGTAGAAGGTAACTAATGATCCTAGGTTTGAAGTAGTGGAGTTAACGAGTGGTGACCACGAGTCGTGGTCACCAGTAATGATTTGTATGATGGCCCGTTATGAGTTCTAGGTGTATCTCAACACTGTACCCAACGACCGATGTAACAACTCGTGGTTGGTGGCAACGACTCGTTAGGTCCTTCGTGGGGATTGACGAGAAGTTATTTTCTGTGAAGTTATTAAGGGTATTCTCATTATTCATATTCTCTAAGGTCCTATACTACATCGTTTTAAGCTATCTTCAGGGTGTATTAAGATAGGTTAAGTCATTCTAGCCTATTTTATAAACCCATGCATGCATGTTAGGGAGTTAGAGAGGAGATCAAGCTTAAGCCCTTCCAATTCTTCTCAAATTCCTCTTGGGAAAACAAAGAAGTGTAAGAATCAGCCTTCATCAGGTATGTAGGGTTAAGAATGGGTGAATCCCTTCACACCCATGCCCAATCTCTCTCTAAATCATGAAATTCCTATGTTGATTCTATGGGGTTTTAACCCAATGCATGAGATTTCTAATTTATTACATGGGCATGATTTAAAGATGTCCCTATTATTGAATTATGATTCATGGGCAAGTTTTTTTGTTTTCAATTAAAAATCATGTTTCATGTTTTATAAATCAAAATGCCCAATTATGAGAAGTTCATGAAAGTTGAGATTTATGATGAATGTTCAAGTATGATGAGATATGTATGATGAAAAGCATGTTTTCGAGTTACCCATGTTTATAATCATGTTTTCGAGTAAATTGAGTGTTTTCAAGTGTGTTGAAGTATTGGGAAATGCCTATATGTTAAAGTATGAGTTATGATTTCCCGAATTAAGCTTACCACATGGTTTTGGAGCGAAGACTCCAAATTATTTTCAGCTTGTGGTATGGTTGGAACTAAAGCTTCTCATATATATATATAATTTCATATTTGAGATGTATTTGATTATTGAGCTTTGTCAGTAGACGACGGTGAGCTTCGTTAAGAATAACGATGGAGAGCATATGCATGTTTTTGGGAGCAGTGTCTAGAACCGAGTAGGCTAAGGGTCGATCACCCTGTGCGTCAAAACTCCGCGCCAACGTAGGTTGATTCATACATATATACTTTGGGACCTCCTTTGTGAGTTATCCCCTACATTATTGGGCCACGAGCTTGATATCGATATCATGGTATCGTCCTTAGTCCATGCAAGGCTTTGGACGGCTCTACCCACTTGAGTGTGATAGTTGGGACCACGTAAGCTCTATCATAGTATGTTAGTTAAAAGACGAGTCTCCCATTGTTCCTCATGATTTCAGTTATGCATATTTATCATTCATGATATATATAGATCTACATGTGTTCTAAAGCAGGTTTGACCCAATGTTCAGCTTTACTTATGATTAATAGATTTCAGCTTTGGGTCAATCAATTCAGTTATGATGTTATGTTATGTTGAGATCATGTTTTCAGAATATAGCATGCAAGCCCTACTATCAGATTCTTATTTTGTTTATGTTTTATCTTATGCATATTTCAAATGATTTTACTTATTTAAGCAGTTTTACTTACCTTGCATACTCAGTACACTCCACGTACTGACCGCATACTCTATGTTGTATCGTTTTATGATACAGGCCCCGGTACTCAGACTCAGCCTCGTCCTTAGCCAGCCTTTCAGAGTTAGCATCCCATAGCTGTTGGTGAGTCCTCATCTCCCGAGGACCATGCTCTATCAGTTTTATGTATGTAGAGACTCGCTAGCTTGTCCTTCAGCTTAAGGGAAAGAGATTATGAAATCTCCCCTTGGCCTATAATATTTCATAACATACCCATAAGATAAAGGACAACCATAATAAGAAAATCCTAATTCAATAATCTCATTTACCCTTAATAGCTTGCGACGTCTTTACTTGGCTTAAAATCATTTACACGTCATCATATTGTCTCTTTCACCAATTTCAGTTAGCAACCAGACCTTTAAAAACATTTAACATCACACAAATATATATAACATATAGTAAGGACCAGATAACAACGCCCATGTTGAGGGGTCTCCAACTCGATGTACAACTACGACAACAAAAAACACGATATCCTACTTTAAATGCCTCACTTGGGCTAGACATAATCTCAACATTTAACCTCAATCAAACATGAAACTTTAAATGCTTAAATAAAGCTTAACATACTGACTTAATACTTGTAAAGAGGTTGCTGGCTCATTTAATTCACAACACACGAATCGTGATTAAAAGAACGACGAACCGGGCGCCTTATATACCTTTCTTTCCAAAGAACTTTTATTACTTCAATGATCATCCCTTAACCTTCCCAATGTATTGAATTCATAGAAAAGTATTAATCCTAATATATAACACAAAATTCAGTCCAAAATAACTCACCAAAGACGGTCACAATAGCCACAACAACACACGGCAATATCAACAACATTTAGTCATTTTCACTAACTTTTGAGGGAGAAAGAAGAGAAAATTTTACCTTATTTCTTCTGTAATTCTTTCCCTAAATATGAAGTATAATTATAGCAAAATAAACAGCCAAAAATCCTAAGGAAAATGAGCAAAACTCAGCTAAAAAATAGTCCATCGGCAGCTCACTTAGCTGCCAATTTCCAGCTTTTCGCTTTGCAATTTGAGAGGTTTAAAGGGGGCGAAATCCTTACCTTTCCTCTTGGTTTCAATACCTATTCAAATATTTATATATAGGAAGTCCAAAAATATTTTGAAATGCAAAAAACCACCTTCAAAACCTTGCCCAAACGAGCTCCCAAACAGTCCCTAAGACACTTGGCAAAGAATTCTCAACTTGTCTTGTGATTTGCTTGAAATTTGCTTGATGTTTCCTCCTTTATTTTATTTGTTCTAGATACTGGAATTGAGAAAGAAATGGATTCCTTAGCAATCTGGTCAATTTAGATTACTATGGAAATGCTTTCTACAAGTGAAAAATCTAATTTTAGGTAAATAGGGCGGTGGAGGTGCTAGGGCGTAATACCTGCATCACCAATTGGGATGCTTCGGTAAAATGCCCATAACTTCTTACTCCAAACTCCGATTACAAGTGGTTTGATTTTTTGAAAATTAGACTCAAAGATCTTTAATTTGATAGGTCATGGGGCTTCTAATTCAATATATATTGGGAGATATGGTCGTTTAAATTTGAACCTTACTTATGAACTTCACATACTCTTTGCTTTTCCAGTCGTACACATTTCCCTTGTCATCTACGATCAATATAAAACCCGTACTTTGCTTAACAACCATACAAACATGAAATAATCCCAAAAGAAATTTTGGGGTGTAACAAATCGTGGGTTTGATTTCTATGTTTGCGTGGGAATGGAAGACTGAGAAAATTGATTTAAATAATTTTAGGGCGGATCTTTGGATATCCGGGTTGAGTCGGGTCAAAGTAATTTATTTAGCCCAGGTACGAGTCATAGGTTAGACCTGTGGCTCATCCCTTGCATTCATAGAAGAAGACTAAGAAAACTTACCTAGGCACCTACGAGTGCAAGGTACGACCCGCACCATGAGCGTATGAACCGTACTATGACCCAAAGGTCATCACTTTTCTGAACCAAAGGTCATCACTATGACCCAAGTATGTAAGGGTTATGTATGGGTGAAATTGTTCATACCCATGCCCAATCCATCTCTAATTCATGAAAATTTACATGTTCATTCTATGGGGATTTAACCCAATGCATGAATTCCCTAAGTTTCTACCATGGGTATGATCTAAGCATGTTTCTATTGTTTAATTATGATTCATGGGCAAGTTTTACAATATTTTCAATTATAAATCATGTTTTCAAGTTTTATAAATTATGATGCCTATCCATGAAAGTTCATGAAAGTTGAGATCTGTGATGTATGTTCAAGTATGTTGAGATATTTATGAGAAAAGCATGTTTTCAAGTTACTCATGTCTATGATCATGTTTTCAAGTGAATCAAGTATTTTCAAGCATGTTTAAGTATTGGGCAAGCCCATATATTCAAGTATGATTTATGATTTTATGTCAACTAGCTTACCACATGGTTTTGGAGTCTAGACTCCCAATTATGTTCAACTTGTGGTATGGTTTGAGCCAAGGATCCTCATGTATGATTTTAGATTTTATATGTATATGATTATTCAGCTTCGTCACTAGACGATGGTCAGCTTCGTTGAAAAATGATGGAGAGCATATGCATGTTTTTGGGAGTAGTGTCTAGCACCAAGTAGGCTAAGGGTCAGTCAACTCTATGCCTCAGAACTACGAGCCAACATAGGTATGTTCAGATTATTTGGGATCTCCTTTGTGAGCTTTCCCCTGCCCCAAGGGGCCTTCAGCTTGATATCGATATCATGGTAGCATTTTTAGCCCTAGCAAGGCTTTAGATGGCTCTGCCCACTTGAGTGTAATAGTCGGAATCACATAAGCTCTATCTTGATAATATCGGTTACATGACGAGTCTCCCAATGTTCCTCATGATTTCAGTTATGCATGTTTATCTTTCATGATATATATTTTCAAACAGGTTTGACCTATTATTAGGGTTCGGGAGAGTGACATCCCGAAGACAACATTCAGAACTCAGTATGGTCATTATGAATTTGTAGTTATGTATTTTGGACTAACGAATTCTCCTGCAGCTTTTATGGATTTGATGAACAGGGTGTTCAAGCCATACTTGGATATGTTTGTAATTGTGTTCATAGATGATATCCTTATATACTCTCGGAGCAAGGAGGAGCATGCCGCTCATTTGAGGGTGGTGTTACAGACTCTCAAGGATTGCCAACTATATGTTAAATTCAGCAAGTGCGAGTTTTGGTTGAATTTTAGTGGCGTTTTTGGGTCATGTGGTATCAAGTGAGGGTGTTCAGGTAGACTCTCAAAAGTTAGAAGCGGTGAAGAATTGGCCTAGACCGGTGAGTCCTTCAGATATCAAGAGTTTCTTGGATTTAGCTAGTTATTATCAGAGATTTGTTGAGGGGGTTTCATCTATTGCAGCACCATTGACCAAATTGACCCAAAATAAGGTGAAGTTCAAACGGTCGAAGGCTTGTGAGAGGAGCATTCAAGAGTTGAAGACTCGACTTACCTCAGCACTGATATTAACCCTACCCGAGGGTACCAATGGGTTTGTGGTATATTGTGACGCTTTGAGGGTCGTACTTGGTTGTGTATCGATACAGCATGATAAGGTTATAACTTATGCTTCCAGGCAGCTGAAGGCTCATGAAAAGAATTACCCGACTCATGATCTCGAATTGGCGGCGGTAGTATTTGCCTTGAAGATTTGGAGACACTATTTGTACGGGGTCCATGTGGATGTGTTTACGGACCACAAGAGCCTACATAACGTGTTTACCCAGAAGGATCTAAATCTACATCAAATGAGGTGGTTGGAGTTACTCAAGGATTATAATATGAGTTTTCTTTACCACCCAGGCAAGGCTAATGTGGTAGCAGGCGCTCTTAGTAGTCTTTCTATGGAGAGTTTGTCCCATGTAGATGAGGAGAGGAAGGAGTTGGTGAAGGATGTGCATCGGCTTGCACGGTTGGGAGTTCTTCTGGTTGACTCGACAGATGGTGGTGTTATTTTTTAGAACGGGTTGGAATCATCCTTGGTGACCCTTGTTAAAGATAGGCAAGATGAAGATCCTATTTTGGTGAAACTAAAGGAAGTCATTTAGAATCATAAGGTAGAAGTCTTCTCCAAAGGGGGAGATGGGGTGCTTCAATATCAGGGTTGTTTGTGTGTTTCGGATGTCGATGATTTGAGGGAGCGGATGTTGCATGAGGCTCATGGTTCCAGACATTCGATACATCCAGGAGCCACCAAGATGTAGCATGACCTACGGGAAGTCTATTGGTGGAATGGCATGAAGAAGGACATAGCAGAATTTGTAGCTAAGTGTCCCAATTGTCAACAGGTGAAGGTTGAGCATCAAAGACTTGGAGGTGTGCTTTAAGATATTAGCATTCCTACTAGAAGTGGGAAGATATCAATATGGACTTCATTACAGGTTTTCCTCACACTCTTCGTCAGTATGAATCAATTTGGGTGATCATAGACAGGTTGACGAAAGCAACTCACTTACTACCGATCAAAACTACTGATTCGGTGGAGGATTATGATAAATTGTACATTCGGTAGTTAGTTCGATTACATGCAATGCCATTTCCCATCATATCGGATAGAGGTACTCAGTTTACCTCCCAATTTTGGAGTTCATTTCAAAAGGGACTTGGTACTCAGGTCAAGCTTAGGAGAGCGTTTCATCCGCAAACCGATGGTCAGGCGGAGTAGACTATTCAAATTCTTGAGGACATGTTGAGAGAGTGTGTGATTGACTTCAAGGGTAGTTGGGATGATCATTTTCCTCTCATTGAGTTTGCATATAACAACACCTACCATTCCAACATTCAGATGGCTCCATTTGAGGCTCTCTATGGGCGAAGATGTTGATCGCCTATTGGATGGTTTGAAGTCGGTGAAGCTGCGATGATAGGACCAGATTCAATCCATGAGGATATGGATAAAGTTCAGCTTATAAGAGATAGGTTGAAAACAGCTTAGAGTCGCCAAAAGTCCTATGCGGATGTGAGGAGGATGGATCTTCAGTTTGAAGCTGATGATTGGGTGTTTTTCACGAAGGGAGTGATGAGGTTCGGAAAGAAAGGGAAACTCAGTCTCCGTTATGTCAGCCTGTACCAGATTGTGAAACGGGTTGGCAAGGTATCATATGAGTTGGAGTTGCCCTCGGAATTAGCTTTAGTTCATCTAGTTTTTTATATATCGCTCTTAAAGAAGTGTTTGGGTGATCCAGCTCTAGTTGTTCCAGTAGAGAGTGTAGGTGTGAAGGAAAGCCTTAGTTATGAGGAGATTTCGGTGGAAATAATGGATTGTCAGGTTCGAAAGCTAAGGAACAAGGAGTTATCCTCAGTCAAGTTTTTATGGAGGAATCATCATGTTGAGGGAGCTACATAGAAAGCCGAAGCAGATATGATGGCTAGATACCCGCATCTATTCCCTTCCGGATCAGTTCCAGCTTAAGGTATCAGTTTTTGCCCTAAAACCCTATTCAGTTTCATGTTCAGTTCATGTGTCCCAGTTTCTTTCATATCAAAGCATGTATGTAGATTTGTGAATTCAGTTCAGTCATGTAGTTCAGTTCGGAGGCAGTCATTCCGTCAGTTTTCAGCTTATATGATCAGTATTTGAATATGATGATTGCATTTCTCTACTTTTATGTATGTTTTCCAACATTCGAGGATGAATATTCCCAGGGGGGAAATATTGTAATGCCCCAGAAACCCTAAGATCAGACCCGGGAGTTGAAACGGAGAAAATAGAATTTTCTACACCAGGTCACAGGACGAGTCGTCCAGTGACCCGTCAGGATAACCATAAGTCGTTAAGTGACTCGTGGTGAGGAGTTGTACTTAGCTGGAAATTTTATGTTTGGGGTGACCACGGGTGTGAGCACGAGCACGATTAGTTAAGTCACCCGTGCTCAAGGATGGTTGAAGGAAGAGGAAGAATGGGTAGTGCACCTAACGGATTGGTCACCACGATTCGTTGGATGCACCACGAGTCGTGGTGTCCCCCATGGTAATCCCTAGGGTAGTTTCTAGCAGTGAGGGTAACGAGAGGTGACCATAAGTCGTGGTTGTTCGCTCATGCATTAAGCGCGTCCGCAAGTGTACGAGTCGTGCAAGTAATATAGTGGCTCTTTTTAAGAACCGGAATGTCGAACCCACAGGGACTGGACCCATTCCTCTAACTNGTGGCTATAGGCCCAGTTGGCCGGAGGCTGTGTTTACAACCGTTATATAGCCCTTTGTTTCCAGAAACCTGAGATAGAGCTAGCCAGGCACCAGATGTGCATAGGCCCACTAGTTAGCAGTCCAGGTCCTACTAGGGCACCAGGTGCCAGTCATACCCCCCAGGGCGGGGCGTGACAGAATCCTTGAGAGGCGCACATATATCTTTAATTTGATTCAACATATACTTTGGGCTTAATTATGAATTTAATTTGTCATTCAATATGGTTGTGTGAATGTGTAGCTGTAGAAACTAATTAGATTCTTGTTGCCATGAGAGCTGAGCTGAATTGCTTTATATGTATATATTGTAGCATCTAGAACTTGCCTTAGTGTATGTAGGATAACTAGTTGATAGTGAGTTGAGAGATGATCAAGGCATTTCTTTGAAAATCCATTTTTCCCACATTCGCTTTACCTTCCTAGTCATTCTCTCTAGTTAACCCCGTTGAGCGTAAAAGCCTTATTCTTTCTTAGCCTCAATAGTAGCTTAATCCCTCTTATTGTGGGACCTCAGACTTATTGATCCAAAGTAGTCTTAAGCACTTTGAGACTTAAAAGTAAGGTCCACCGAAGTATAATGTTAAGGGAAAAAGAAAAAAATTGCGGTAAGAAAAGAAAAGTGAGAAGAAGGGGTGCCCATAAAAAATTGTGTTATTTACTTGTTGCTAGGAAAATGAAAAAGAGAGATTTAATTGCAAAATCCTTAGCTATACTATGATTACACAACTGGCAGTTGAGGAAAAAATGGGGCATGAAAAGAAAAGATAAGGTTGAGTAGATAAGGGGTGAACAAGTAAGGAAAGAAGTGGTGGACAAATAAAGTGAAATATATCTTAAAAGGGCTTAGGGTGGTAGTCATTATTAAATGAAATATCAATCCTACCAGTCCCTTAGCCGACAATAAAACCAAGAAAAGTCCTTGTGATCTTAATCTCCTGAAACAATTAGGTAGTCTAAACGTACATGAAGGGCAAGCGTATGACATGTTGCATATGTGCATTACATCATTTCTGAGAGTGAGTGTGCCTTACTTATCATGTTCCATGTCTTATATTGATGAAGTTGAGAGAGAAACATCATTAAAAGTGAGGGGCACAAGAGGTATAATTCTGTGTACTACTTGTTGCATGTGTCACACTTAATCATATTAGCCCTTTTATGTTGAAAAGATGAGTCATTTATAGAGGTTGTGTGTTCTTGATTGTGAAATCTATCTATGTGCTTTGTCGAGAATTGTTGTATGATGATAAACCACTCTATATTTTCTCCATGCTAGTTTGTTGAGTATGAGTTGATAAAGGTGTCAAGTGTGATGGTGAAACATGATTTTAGGTGTGTTTTAAGGATTATTCGAGGACGAGAAATGGTTTAAGTGTGAGGTGGTGATGTTGGGCATATTTTGATGCCCATTTTCCATGTTTTTACCCATATTTTATCATATTTTGAG
>JACEIK010002555.1:57270-80670 GCA_018107945.1 Datura stramonium
CTATGGTTGGCACCTCGCACTAGCCCTCAAACTTCAGAGAAAAAAATCTCAAGCTGGTGCTATAGCTAGGGCGGCGTGCTAGGCCTATTTTGGAGCTGAAAATTTGACTAAGTCTGTGGTGAGATAGGAGGGGCGGCATGCCAGGCCCATTCCAGGGCAAAAATGCTGATTTTAAAGCCGGCTTGAAGGGATGAAACGTCATGATTGAGGCATAAGCTGCATGTAACCAATCCATACCGAATATAACATCAAAATCGGTTATATCTTACTCTACTAAGTTGTATGAGGTGACTTTCTGAAGAAATGTGATAGTGCAATATATGTATACACATCGAGCTAAAACTGACTCATCAATAGTAGCAGAGACTGAGAAGAATTCTGACAAGATTTCGAGACTGACTCCAAAACTAATAGTAACATAAGGAGTCACGAAAGATAAAGTAGCCACTCAATCTAACAATACATACACATCAAGATGTTATACTCTTAACATACCAGTGACAACATCGGGAGACCTCCTTCTCCTGACGAGAAAATAGTGTATAGAGCTTGTTCTGATGCTGCTCGCCACCTGCATTGGAAGAGGCGCCCTGCTGATATGGGTGAGCTTTTGAAGTGGTAGCTAGGACACGACCTCCACTGTCTCCCTATCTAGCTGAGGGACATTCTATGAGCATATGTTCGGGCTTCCCACATCCAAAACAACCATCTATATCAACCAAGCACTCACCAGGGTGCTTCCTGCCACACTTCCTACAAGTTGAAAAAATGCGCTCTCCTGCCATGTTCCCCTGGCCTCTAGAGCCTGATGCACTACCCCTCTGGTTATGTCTGGGTCTGGACGGAACACTGGCTGATGATGGGGATGGGGATAATGATCTCTGGTGGAACTGAGGTATAGGTCCACCACCAAATCTCTGCTGAAAGTGCCCATGACTCCTTGTCCTGGCCCTCTTGGTCTTTCTCTCCTCCTTTATCTGCTCCGCTTCTATCTGCTGGGCGTATATGACCAGTGGGGAGAAATCT
This sequence comes from Datura stramonium, assembly GCA_018107945.1. Taxonomy (NCBI): domain Eukaryota; kingdom Viridiplantae; phylum Streptophyta; class Magnoliopsida; order Solanales; family Solanaceae; genus Datura; species Datura stramonium. The sequence continues at coordinate 58,297 of JACEIK010002555.1, forward strand.
ATATCATTGATCAACATGGCGACCTTGAACTCCTTGACCATTGAGTCTATACTCCATTCAAAAACTTTCTCATACAAGCCATCAGATCAACAATCATCTTTAGTGCATACTTAGACAACCGGGTAAACTCCAAGGAATAATCCTGAACAGTTATGATTCTTCTTCAAATTGACCAACTTAACCACCTTTTTCTCTCTCAACTCCCTGGGGAAGAATCTGTCCAACTAAGCAGTCACAAACTCATCCCAACATTTGGGGACCGTACTTACTCCCCTACTCTTGATCTACTATTGGAACCATATGTGAGAAACCCTTCATCTAATAGGAGGCTAAGTCTTCACTCTCATCTCTAGTCACCCCTATAATTTGGGTGATCTTCTGCACCTCCTTAATAAACTCATATAGGTCCTCATCCACCTTCGACCCAAGAAACTCAGGTGGGTTCATCCTGAAGAAGTCTCGCACTCTCGCCGCTGCTATATTCCTATTCTGGGGAACATGGGCCACTGTTTGTTGGTTGACCTAAGTGGTCATGGCTTGTGCTAACATCTAAAATTGCACCCTGAACTCCACATGAGTGACTTTCTCGGGCAAGGGATCTGCTAGAGTTGGCTAATGCCCATCTCTATTGCTGTTTCCATGGCCATTTCCATTTTCATTTCTTCTTCAATTTATTCAGCGTGGAAGCATATTTTTGCAAATCAGTATAGCATGAGTTAGAGGAATAGAGAGGTACTTTATCACATGGAATAGTCTAAAATGTCTTGTAGCCTCTTTCCTATAAATGTGGCGCGCTTCACACCCATAGAAAAGACTCTTCTTAACGTGACTTTTAGACACCCTAGGACATACTTAAACCTTTGATCTGATACCAAGTTTGTCATTACCCGAGCTAGGACCCAAAATTGAGACACGAGACCTAGAACCATGAATGGCTCCAAGCTAACCCATGGTACATACATAGCATGACTTAAGATCATAATCAAGAAAAAATTAGCATAAGCATGAATAAGAGGATGACTAAATATCATAAAGCGAAAACAAAAGGGATAACATCACAACACTAAGTCACAAAGCTGAACATACTAAGTCTATGTCTGAAAAGCCTCTACAATCTGATGAAATGCTGGAACAAGCCCCTAACTAACTCCAAGTATGAAACTAAACTGACATAAAAACATAACTAAATGAATGTCCTCGAAAGATGAGGACTCACCGAACAGGTACTGAACTGGACTGATATGTAGCAGGACTAATGGCGCGACTAAGTTTGATCGCCGAACCTATTTCATGAAATGATATAGCATAGAGTATGAGGTCAATACTTGAAATGTTCTAAGTATGTAAAGTAAGTAAAACATGCTTAGTAAAACATTAATTGAGATCTTTAATATAAATCAAGAACTTTCATGAGAGTAAGGACTGCATACCAAAGGCCATGTATCTGAAATATACATAATCATAAGCTATTTATCATAAACTAAACATAATGACCCAAGATTTAAAAATATAAATCATATGACTTGTCCATGCTTGAAATTGTAAGCGAAAGCTCATAAACTGATCATTCAATCAAATCTGTTGTAAAATATAATATCATAAGTCATGAACATAAGTAACTGAAATCATGAGGAACAATGAGAGACTCATCATAACCAACGACAACCATGTATAAGCACATGATGATCCCACATCGTGCCCACGTGGAGGAGAGCCATCCTAAGACTTGTCAGGGAAAAGGAAAAATGAGGTGTGATATCACGATGTGCCCTCGGGCAGGGAAAGCACTCTCTTGAAAGGTCCAAAAAATGTACCCTACATTGGCGTGTAGTTTAGAGACCGGGGTCCTCGATATCCCTGGCCTACTTGGTGCTAGACACTACTCCCAAAATATGTATATTGCTCATATAATCATATTCTCAAAAGATAGCCTAAATCTAAACAACTGGGGAGTCTTAACTCCAAATATCTCTTTAAAACTGATCTTGTAGGCCTTAGCAAAAATCATGACAAACATACTCACTTGCATGGGCTTGCCCAAATCATGAAATCATACATTCTTGAAATAGACTTCATAGTTCAAAATCATGAAATCATGAGTTAATAATTCATAATCATTCATGCATACTAGATAACTCATTATGCTAGAGATCATGGAATCATAGGCTTGAATTTCTTAAAAGATGCATAATAGGGCATAATTTCTAATAACTTGAAATCATGGATTTATAATCAAATTGAGTGTAAAATCTGTCCATTAGTATTAAATCATTAATTAAAACATGAGGGGATTTGGCCCATAGACATAACATAGATAATTTGATAGAATTGGTTTAAAACCCTAGAATTCCAATATAGTTGATTAAGGACTTGAATTCATGAATTAGAGGAGAAATTGGGCATGAGAGTGGAAGAAATCCCCTATTAATGTCCCTACATACCTGGGTAACTTGATTTCTAAGCTTGTTCTTGATTACCCAAGACGATAGGGGAAGAAATTGATGAGGAGCCCTAGCTTGATCCTGGAAGAGGATTTGAATTCAAAGCATGAATGACAACATAATGACTTAGGCTAGGTTGAACACTCTGAAAAAATTCTTTAGGAAGCTTAAAATGACATCATTAAAGAGTTAGGATCTTAGAAATTTACAAAATTACCCCTGGAAACACATAATTAAAATCAATTTTCAGGCACCACGTGTCGTACCCACAAACAACGACTCGTGGTTTTCTTCCGTTTTCAGTCTATTACATTTCCTTGGCTAATTATTTCTCAAACCAAAGACTTCACAATGACCCATTGTTTCCTACAATGAGTCATACCATGGCTCGTGGTTAGGGGTCTCCATTCCACATACTGATATCCCACGACTGCATACAATGACTTGTTGTTTCCTACAATGAGTCATACCATGACCTGTTATTTCCCCCAAGCTAGCCACTCAATAGATACTAGATCTTTTCCCACGACCCATCACACAAAATGATGAGTCGTACCTTGACTTATTATATCAAACTACGACTCGTTCCATGAGTCGGTACCACTGGTTGGGAAAAACTGTTGGCTCACCATGACTCCCTCCTACAACCTTTACAATGGAACAACGACTCATACCACAAGTCGTTTTGAGAGCAAAATGCAAATTTTTCTATTGAATCTGCTACATGCCTAGGGTTTGGTTGTAGGGACTTTTGGGGTGTCACAAATTTCAGCTAAGGATGAGTGGAAATTATTTAGCCAAAGAGTGAGTAATGATGTTAGCTGTATTTGTATTTCTATTAACCATATTTCACCAACATTTTTATACTTTATTTTGAGACAAAAGAAGCTAAATATGCCTAACTATTTCTCATTATCGCATTATTAAACTAATGAAAGTGTTCTACTTATCTTACAAGTAAAAACTCCAAGAAAGTGATGAAGTATGAAGAAATTTGATGTCCCTTATTGAGTAAGGATCAAACAACACACTTCACTCTTGAGCTCACTTGGCGAGAATTGGAGATTGAAGAAGAGGAAAATTGACTGTGTGGAACCTCCAAGAGACCTTGTAGAGCAAGCTAAGAGCGAGCCCAGACCTTGCTCTGGAGTTCTCCTTGGCGAAGCCCAACTTTGGAAGAGCCTGAATATCGGCTAAGTTTAGAAACCATCGAAGACCTTGAAAAGTGAAGCTGAGAGCAAGGCCAGACCTTGCTCTGGAGCTCACCTCATGAGGTGTCTATGCAGAAGAGGATCATCTGAGCAACTAAGTGCGATGACCAAACTAGGCCACACGAAGCAAAGTCTAGAGCAAGGCATCACCTTGCCTTGCAGCTCACTCCACGAGCATGGGATGCCTTCTGAGTTTCAGCCAAAAATCCCACCCATTTTTGGGTGGGTCCATTTAGTATTTTCCACTTAGTATAAAAGGGGCCCTTAGTCATTTTGGGAATTGGATATTTGAAGAATAGAAGTATAAGAGCGCATCTTGTCATCCTAGGGTTACTTTATTTTTTATTTCATTTTCTTGTTATGGAATTGAGCATGATTAAACACGCTTGTAACATGAACATGAATGGATAAATGCCCATCTTCTAGGGTTATGGCCTAATCATGAGGATTTTATATAAACTTGAGTTGATTATACTTATTTTATCATTAGAGATTCTTTAATTGATTTTGTACTTACTATTTTTCTAATTCGTGACTAGTAGGATACACCCATATTCTCTACAAAATTCGAGAGAGGAAACATGAGATAGAATAAGGGTCAATGTGAGTAGGATCTTCTTGAGGAAAAGGATTTGCAGCTAGGATAGAGATATACCTAGTTCTCTCTGCTTAGTTCAAATATAGGAGGTTGAATATGTTCTTATTATAAGCATGTCATAGAGATATAGTCATGTGAATAATATGAAAAGAGGGTTAGATACTCTCTTTAATGTTAGCATCTCTATTAATGTTAGCATATTAACAAAAGAACGACATAAACATGAATACGTAAATGTGCCATAGCCCAAAATTTTTCTCCCGCTGCTACTTTTTGGAAAACATACATCAACCCTTTAATTTGTTTTGTTTTTAACTCTAACATTACGATAAACTTCATAACAACTCCTGTGGAAACACTTGTCAATTAAATAACAATAGCTTATCCTTAATCTTTGCCAATTGTGAGTCCTTGTCAACAACCGATTCCCTTTATCATCGTATTACTTGTATGACTACATGCACTTGCTTGTGCATTTGGATGTGACAAGTTTTTGGCGCCACTGTAGGTAACTCAAAATTGATAAATTTAGGAGATTTTATATTAGTGTATTTGTGATTAAGTGTTAAAAACTTAATCTTCTTGAGGACATGTTGAGAGCATGTGTGATTGACNATTGATAAATTTAGGAGATTTTATATTAGTGTATTTGTGATTAAGTGTTAAAAACTTAATCTTATACCACATTTGCAAATGCTAGATTTGGATGTAACACAGTCTTAGTGAAGGTAATCTCACATAGTTTTAATAGAGCCTAAGTGATATGTTTACTACTAGAGACGAGAACAACAAACACTTGAGTAGTTGGTGAGTATGGCAGCTGAAGAAGAGGCCCCTGTGGCAATGTGCAATGTGGCAATACCACTTGTGGGTAATATGAACTTGAGCACTCAGAAGCCTTCCATTATGAAAAAGTGGGAGTTAAAGCAGAACATGATTCAACTCCTACATACAAGTGAGAAGTTTACAGGTTTGGCCTATGAAGATCCCCAACAACATATCCAAAATATTTTTGGAGATTAGTGACACTTATGTTACCACAGGATTCTTAGTATATTATGTGACACTCACACTATTCTCCTTCTCTCTTGGCGAAAGTGTAGAGATGGCGAAAGTTTGAGCCTCCAAATTATATCACTTCATAATATGATTTGGCAAAGAAGTTCCTCCCTCAATTCTTTCCTTATGGGAAGACTGCGAGAATAAGATGTGAGATTATTGGGTTCAGTCAGACAGCAGGAGAGACATTTACCTAACTTGGGAAAGGTTCAAATGCCTATTGAGAGATTTTCCGCACCATCACAAAACCATGGAGGTACTAGCACACACATTCATAAAAATCTAGGAGAGACACACCAAAATCCAACTATATTTAGCAGCAACTAGACAGGATCTTGAAAAGACTTGTGATGAACCTTATCTTTTGTTGAATAGGTTGTTGCCAGAACAACCTAGAGTGGAATGCTGATGGAGGTAGGGACATAGTAAAGAAGGTAGCTAGAATGCTAGAAGTAGACCGCATGACAATCTTACTCTATTAAGGTGGCTACAATAAGCAATAACATAAACCAGCTTACCATGGTATTCATGTCTCAAACTCATCCTCAAGTTTAGCTGGTACAACAAGCACACATATTTTGTGAGGAGCCACCCACAATATTTTGTAGGGTGGAAACCAGAATCAAAATTAGGAAAGACAATAGGGGCGATAAAAAATTCAATAATCACAGGGAAATCAGGCCCAAAACCAGCCAAGTGATATGGAAAAATTGTTGAAATAATTGTTGGAGAAGCAAGAAAAATAATAGATGTGAGAAGCCAAGAGTTTTCCATGCGGGCACTCGAATGAAAGATTAATCAACTTGTTGGGGCATAAAATACAAGCCACAATGAAGCCTGCCAAATAATATGGACCCTAACTAAAGCAATATAGTGCAATGACACTCAAAAGTGATTGATAGGTAGATGAACTGGTCCCTAACAAGGTGGGTTCTAACTAAGATAAGGAATAAGAAGAGAGTGATAAGGAGAGCTAGCTCATCCACCAGTTTCAATGCTAGCAAAACCACCTCCTCCATTCCCACAAAAATGTTAGAAGCACAGTAAAGATTTAACTTTCCCTAAGTTCTTAAAACTACTTAAATAGGTTCATATTAATATCTTCATTGTTGACATGCTGTTGGAAATACCTCAATATGCCAGGCACATCAAGGATATCATTACGAACAAGAGGCGCTTGATAGATATGCCATAGTTGCACTAACTACGGATTGCATTTCAAGAATATGAAAAAAGATACCCACCAAGCTGAAGGATTCAAGACATTTCACCATCAAAATTTCTAAATGGAAGAAGGTGATAGGTAGAGGTTTGTGTGTTTTGGGGGAAAACATTATCATGATTCCCTAATTTATTTTCAAGATTATATTGCATCTAGCTGGTAGATTACTGGGATTGGGTGTACCATGCCCAAACACTATTATATAGAAGCTAGGTGATAGATCACTGGTTAGGCATGAGGGTATTATTAAGGATATCCTGGTACAGGTAGGGTCCTTGATATCTTTGGTGGATTTTTTAATCCTAGACTGGGTCAGACTCAAATGTTTTATTTATATCTGTACTTGGGACCTCGAACCGAGACACGGGACCTAGAACCACGAATGGCCCCAAGCCGACTCATGACATGAATATAACAACTAAAGAGCATATATTAAAGTGGAAATTAATAACTTAATCATGAATAAGAGGAAGTTTGAATAACATAACATATATCAAGCGATAACACCACAATACTAAATCTCAAAGCTGAACATACTAGTCTATATCTGAAAAGCCTCTACTATCTAATGAGATGCTAGGACAAGCCCCATCTATCTCCAAGTATGAAACAAATTGACATCACAAAACTAAAATGATAGATGCCCTCGAATAACAAGGACTCACCCTAAATAGGGATGAACTGAGCTAATAGGGGATGTGAGCTATCGGCGAGACTGAGTTGGATCACCTGAACCTATATCATAAAATGATATAGTATAGACTATACGGTTGATACTTTGAATGTACTGAGTATTTAAGATAAGTAAATCATGCTTAATAAATATTAACTGAAATCATGCATAGAAATATAAATCATTAGATCATGAGAGTAAGGAATGCATGCGAAAAACTAAATCTGAGACATATATAATCATAAGCTGATTATCATATCTGAACATAGTGATCTAAGATTTAAAAATAGAAAACATATGACTTGTCATAGCTAAAATCGTAAATAAAAGCTCATAAACTGATCATTGGGTCAAATCTACTGTAAAACATAATATCGTAAGTCATGAACATGAATAACTGAAATCATGAGGAAGAATGGGAGACTAGTCATAACCTTCACCATCATGATAGAACTTATGTGATGACCCAACTATCACACTCAAGTGGGCAGAGCCATTCGAAACCTTGCCAAGGCTAAGGACGATAACATGATATCAATATCAAGTTGAGGCCCCTTAGGGGAAGGGGAAGACTCTCGTGAGAGGTCCCAAAAAATATATATGTACCTACGTTGGCGCATAGTTCTGAGACTCGGGGCTTGCCTGAATCTTGGGCCTACTCAGTGCTAGAAACTACTCCCAAAAACATGCATAGTGCTCCCATCATTTTTCAATGAAGCTGAAATCATAATTAAATGCATAGTCTAAAATCTGAACATTGGGGTCTTAGCTCCAAGCATATCATAAGCTGTATTAGGAGTATTGACTCCAAACCATATGATAAGCTGATCAGTTGGGCTCCCTAAATCATAAAATCATGCATAATTGAAATAGACTTCATAGGTCAAAATCATGGATTCATACATGGAAAATTTATAAATATTTATTCATGCTAGATATCTCATCATACTTGAAATCATGAATCATAAGCTTGACTTCTCATAAAACTTGCATAATAGGGCATAATTTCTAATAACTTGAGATCAGGAATTTATAATAAATTGTGTATAAAATCTTCCTTTTAAATCTTAAATCATGCTTTGGAACATGAGAGGATTAGACCTATAAAAATATCATAGAGAATTTCATATGATTGGGTTAAAATCCTATAAAACCATACACTTGAATTAAAACATGAATTCATGAACCTGAGGAGAAATTTGGACATGAGAGTGAAAGAAAACTCTCATTCATAGCCCTACATACTTGGGTAGACTACTTCTCTTGCTATTCTTTAAAGCCCAAGAGAAATGGGAGGAACTTGAGGGATTCTAGCTTGATCTTCAATAGGAATCTCTAGGCTTTGCATGCATGGGAGTCTAAAGCATTAGAATAGATTAAACCTTCTTAAAACACTCTTTTCAGAGATTAAAATGACGTCATTAGAAAGTTAGAAGTTTATGAATTACAAAAATACCCTTAATGATTCTCCTAAAAAAATGCTCACTACCAGTCATGCGATTCGTACCACAAGTCGTACCATCAACCTACGGCTCGTGGTGTCCTCCCATAGTTAGCCAGTTCATTTTCTCCAACACTCTGATCAATTCCACATCTCCTACCATGACTTGTAAGTCCATACTACGAGTCGTACAATCGCTCGTAGGACCAGCACTTGATAACCCAAATGCATACTACGACTCCGTGACCACGTGTCATACCACCAAACCACGACTTGTGGTTTGGGGAAAGAATCCTCTAATCTAAATCACAGGTCTTTTTATGAACCGTACTACCTGACCACGACTCGTACCTTCGGTTATACTAAGAGAAAATTTCCAGACATTTTCTGCTGAACATATTTTAAATCCCGAATCTAGTCTTAGGAAAATTTGGGGTATTACATTATCTCCCCCTAGGAGCATTCTTCCTCGAATGTGGGTTAAGAATACTGAAAGTCCGGGGAAAGAACTGTAATCCCAAATAATGAACATCTAAAACTAAAAACTGACAAAGTGACTGACTCTGGACTAATATGCATGACTGAACTGAATTCATGAAACGTACATATATGCAATTACGTGAGAGGAATTTAGAGATATGAACTTGACATGAAACTAAATAGAGTACTATGGAGGAAACTGATACCTCATGCTGGAACTGAGCTAGAAGGGAAAAGGTGCAGGTATCTAGCTATCACGTCTTCTTCAGCTCCACAAAACCTTCACTGAAGCTACTTCCTTGTTTCTCAATTTTCGAACCTGATGATCAAGGATCTCAACCGGAACCTCCTCATAGGTAAGGCTATCATTCACACCTGTGCTCTCCATTAGGACAACTAAGGCTGAGTCACCAATGCATTTCTTCAGTGCAGATACATGGGAAAATGGATGTACCAAGGTTAACTCCGCTGGTAGCTCCAACTCATATGCTACCTTGCCAACTCGCTTCAGAACCCTATAAGGACCATATGCCACCTTGCCAACTCGCCTCAAAACCCTATAAGGAACAACATATAGGGGATTAAGCTTCCCTTTCTTTCTGAACCTCATGACTCCCTTCATGGGGGACATCTTCAGAAACACCCAACATCAACCTCAAACTCAAGCTCTTTCTATATAACATCTGCATAATATTTTTGACGACTTTGAGCTATTTTCATCCTTTTCTAATAAGCTGGACTTTCTCCATAGCCTCATGAATTGAATCTGGCCCTATTAATGTAGCCTCACCTACCTCAAACTATCCAATAGGTGATCTACATCTTCGCTCGTGAAGAGCCTCAAATGGATCCATCTGAATGCTGGAGTGGTAACTGTTATTGTTAGTAAACTCAATGAGAGGCAAGTTATCATCCTAACTATCCTTGAAATCAATCACACACGCTCTCCATATATCCTCAAGAGTCTAAATAGTTCGCTGAGCTTGACCATCTGTTTGTGGGTGAAAACTGTGCTAAGCTTTACCTGAGTACCAAGTCCCTTCTGAAATGATCTCCATGACTGTGAGGTAAACTGAGTACCTCAATCGGAGATGATGGTCAAGGGGACTCCATTGTCATGCCCTAAAACTAGGGTAGGGCGCGACTGACACTCAATTCCAAAGAGATCGAGAAACTAGCTATATAACATCCGGACTGTAACCCTTAGGCCTCTGGGCCACCTATCACAGTCAACTTTACATAGAAATAGACGGACCAGGTCTCAATATATATGAAAATATAGAATGCTAATAAGGACACAATAATATCTGAAAAGAAACTGAGGAAGGTCAGCTAGGCCACAAAACACACTAGAATTGAACAACTGTACGAGTAGTCCACAAAAGCCTCTAAAAGAGTGAAACAATACTGAATACACGAGACAGGGCCCCGGCCTACCCATCTATACAACAAAACTTAGAATGACCCAACCAAACATAGGCTCCTAAAAGAGGGGAGCATACCAACTCTACGCTAGATTTGAGCTCCTATTGAATTGGTCAATCTGAGCTCCAACCTGTACCTGCAGCACGATTGCAGGGTCCCCAGGCAAAGAGATGTCAATACGAAGAAATGCACTGGTAAGTAAGATTAAAACTTACAAAAAACAATGCCAAAGATAAACTGAACTAGAGAAGGGACAAGCTACAACCTCATACATTGGAACTTGTCAACATAAACAATGGAAAATAGCAGCTAAACATAACTCAAAAGATAGNGCATTGTCCGCCACCTCCACTACTCAATGCCCCCCTCTATATTTAGAATTTGTGCATGAGCACAACATAACCGACTCATATGCCAACACTTCCGATACTAGGATCAAAGTTTATGAGAATCGACTCGGTGGCTACTTGATACTTGGACAAGGATTTAAGCATGGCTTTCTAATAATTGGACTAGGACTTTAAGATTTGCCTTATACTTGGACTAGGACTTTATACGGTTGGCCTAATACATTGACCAGGATTTTCATACATATTTCCTCGCAGATTCAGCCATATGATATTTAGACCAGAGGGGGCGTGCAACATCGTTCCCGTGGAATCACACAATCAGCCATTCGATACTCAAACTAAAGAGGGCATGCAGTAAACAATGCAAATCATGCAAATGAGCAAACTGATACCGAGACCAGCAACTAAAAAATGCAATATATATCTAACTCAGATAATGGGTCCAACTCGGAGGACCAACTGAACAATTCAAAGTAACTGATTTAGATGATGGGTCCAACTTAGAGGACTAACGAAACATCATAACCCAACAACAAACAGGAGGGGTCAAACTTAGAGACCTAACGAAACATCATAACCCTAGCAACAAACAAGAGGGGACATAAAACATAACTTGACTTGAATGCTTAACGTGAATATGAGACTTGAGGAATATGACACTGGACCTCGCTTACAGGTTCTTAGAACCAACTATGGATACGTAGACCCAATTTTAGAATACTTGGATTCCATATGACTATTTAGATTCAACTTGGAAAGCTTAACTCAACTTGAACTTGACTTAGAGTACTTAAACTTAATTGTAGATACTTAGCGTTACCGTTGCTTAACTTAAGCTCGCTAACCCGATAACTTTCCAATAACTTAAGGATTAGGATTTTTGGAATCTTTTTTGGATGATAAGAACAATAAAACATAAATACATAAAGGCAGGTGTACATACTAGAGAATCGCTGCATCGGCACCCTCGTTTACCCTTAGAAACTCAACATACATTTTAAGTGCACGTTATTCTCACGTTGATGTCTTAGTTTCTATTTCTAATTTCACAAGGTGACCAGAACCTCACAGGTGATCAGTATAACATATATGACATAATGTAAAGGACCAGCTATCAATGCCAACACTGAGGGGTCTCCAACTTTATGTACAACAATGACAACAATCAATGTGATATCACACTTTAAATACCACATTTCGGTTAGGCATACTTTTAATATTTAACCTCAATAAAACATGAAACTTTAATTCTTAAATGAAGCTTAACATACTACCTCAAGACTTGTAAAGAGTTTTCTGGCTCATTCAATTTAGAACACATGAACCGTGCTTAAAAGAACGATGGACGGGGCGCCTTACATACCTTTTTTCGGCTTTCTTTCTTATGTTGTTTATTTTTTTCCAAAATCAGCACTTATCCCCTTAAACTACTTGAGTTTGTAACCAAGTGACAAGGCTGTTTCAGGACAACATATCTAGCAAAAACATCACACCAATAATAGCCACAAAAACAACACACAAGGCAACATTTTAGCATAATACTACAACTTGTTATACACACCTTTAAGGAAAGAATAGAAGTAGGAAATTACCTAACATCCTTTGTAGCCAACTCCAATAAACACGGAGTATATTACAAGTAATACATAGCTACAATGTAACACCCCAAAAGTCACTAAGATCAACCTGGGAACTAAAGTGAAGAAAATAGGAAAACTTGCACTAGATCACAGAACGAGTCGTGGAGTGACCCATTGTGTGACACGATGGGTCATTAAATGACCAATCGTGTATGCTTCAGTTGATAAACATTGGGGCCTTCATTGGAACTTAACGAGTTGGGGGACGAGTTGTGGTACCACGTCACGACTTGTCAAGTGAGTAGTAGCCTGGAACGAGTGGAAAGAAGAGGAAATTCCAATGGTGACGATGAGTGGTGGCGACGAGTCATTGAGTAGAGCAACGACTCGTGATGTTCCCTCTCATGACTGGCCGGGTGTGAGACTAGTGTAGATCACAACTGGAACCCACGAGTTGTTTTCGCACCCAATGACTTGTGAAGTCCCTCGTGCACAGGTCCCAAAAATTTCAGTCTATTAGGCCTGCAGTGCTAACGAGTGGGATGATGAGTCATCATGTATAGTAACAACGCATCTAGTCCCTCGTAAGGACTGGCAGGTTCCAAATTCCTGCGTTTTTAGTAAGGTTATTTTCATAATTTTTAAGTTCCTAGGCGCTAAACTACGTCGTTTTGGAGAAAATTAAAGGGGTAATCGACTAAATCCCTCTCATTTCACTAAACTCACGATCTCCAGAGCAAAGAATTTCTTGACGGGCATCTTAGAGCTAAGCTAGGGCTTCCAATTTTCCTTTATATTTCTCCAAACTTCTTTGAAGGATTCTACTCCAGGTATAAGGGAATTTAACAAGGGAATTATCCTTCCCTTATGACTCAAAAAACTTTTCTATAAACTTTATAAGTTCCATGCCCTGAAGTTCAAAGTTAGGGTGTGATAAGTGGAATTATGGGTTTTCTTTTAGATCATGTTGATATTAAATTATTGAAAGTTTATATCTATTATCATATGTATGGATATAATTCTCTATGATATGTGCTCTTATCCCTAGCCCTTATTCACAGTTGAAGGAGTCTTGCATGATTCTCTAGATGAAATTGTTACTGATTCCTATAACGCTTATAACCTTAGCATTGTTTTAATTATGGGAGAAAGTTAGATTGATGCTAGGCTCAGTCTTAATCAGTACCTAGCACCCTTAGACTTTCATAGTAGTGTCAGCCGATCAGTTTGACTATATTCAATTTTCTTGAGGTGTTAGTAATACCTCCCAGTCCTAGATTTTAGTTATCCGTTATCAATTATTAGTTAGTTCTTTAGATGGTTACGACACTTTCAGATAAGAAGCTCTGACTAGTCTTAGAACCATCAGTATCAGTTATCAGTTAGTTGTTTAGACGGTTACGAAGCTTCCTGATAAGAAGCTCTGACCAGTCTTAGAACACTAGTTTTCAGTTATCCGGCCCTACATACTCTCAGTTTTCAGTATTCCTAACTTGGTCCAGGATCCCAGCTTCGATATAAGCTTAGTAGTAAAGTTAGGACTATCCAGTGGGAGTAGTACTTAGCATCGAGGGGACCGTGGTTCTAGCGTATCTAAGTTCCCAGAGCTATGTTGCCACCAAAGGTTATTGGCCCAATGGGCCCCAGACTTGTGATCACCCAGCTCAGCCACTATGCCCTAGCAAGGTACAATTGGCTTTCTTTGATGGGGTGTATAATTCGTACTACATGTTTAGCTCACGTGGTTATATGTCGTTTATAGATTTTCCCATTTGTTAGTACAATTTCAGTTCAGTACAATTCAATTTAGTTTAGCTTAGTTCAATCACTTAGTTCCAGGACATGTTTATGACCGTCAGTTAGGGTCAATATTGACCATATCAGTTATAGCTAATCTTTTATCAGTATTTAGTATCAGTTGGTCATTTCATGTTATTTTAGTTCAATGTTTATTTTTCCATGCTTATTGTATATCTCACTTACTACATTCAAAGTACTGATGCATACTTTCTATGTTGTATCGTATTATGATACAGGCGCAGGTTCTCAGTTTCAGCATCATTAGTACTTCCCTCCGATGATTTCAGCAGTAGTACTCCTTTTGGTGAGTCCTCATCTTTTGAGGATGATATTTACTTTCTAGTTAGTTCTTTTCGAGACAGATTTTAGAGCTAGCTAGGGGGCTTGTCCCAACAACTCATCAGTTAGTAGTTGGCTTTAAGACACAGATGTTCAATATTCAGTATATTTATGTTTACTATTTCCAAAACAGTTTTATTTGGATATTTATTCTTTCCCAGCTTTCGTATATGCTTACTTAGTTACCACTGTGATGTTAGAACATGGGTTCTCTTTGGGCCACTTGTGGCACCAAGTATCGTCTCTCATCCAGGGTACAGACTTAGATCATGACAAATTTGGTATCAGAACACTAGGCTTATAGTATCCTAGGATGTCTGAAAGCCATGTATGTAGTATCCTTTTCATAGGTGTGAAGCGCGCCATGCTTATGATGGGGAGGCTACAAGACATTATTAAGAAAACTTCCTTTGTTGATACTCCTTATCGTGCATTGAATTGGAATCCTAAAAATGTCCTCCTAAGTCATTCTCTATTTGTTTCAAAGAAAATATGCCTCCAAAATGAGGAAACGGAAGCAGTACTAGCAATGCCGACCGACCTGCCCCACCAGCTCCAGCAGCCCCTTGGGATGATCAAGTGTCTTTGGCAGAATTTCGAGCGGCAATCCAGCTGTTGGCTTAGAAGGTGACAAACCAAGTGAACTAGTAGATGGTTCCAGTGAATGTAAATGGATTTGTAGAAGCTTCTAGGGTTTGGGACTTCACTCGAACCAACCCTCCATCTTTTCATGGATCTAAAATGGGAGAGCACTCACAGAAGTTTGTGGATAAGGTGCGAAATATCACTTGGATTATGGGTGTTACTTCGGTGGAGAGTGCTGATCTGGCTGCCTACCAGTTGAAAGGGGTGGCTCAAATTTGGTACAATTATTAGAAGGAAGGGAGGCCAACAGAAGAAGGATTAGTAGAGTGGGATGAGTTCGCTACGACATTTCTAGAAATATTCTTTCCTTTAGAATTCAGGAAGGACAAGGTCACTGAATTCATGAATTCGAGGCAGGGTAATATGATAGTGGAGGAATATGCATTGGAATTCACTCGGGTTTCAAGGTATTCTCCAAAGATGGTTGCTGAGCCAAGGGCTTGCATGCTCAAATTCATCAATTGAGTGTCAGATTTAGTACTTAAGGAGTGAAGAACTGCAATGCTCATCAAGGAAACTGACCTCTCCAGCCTCATCATTCATGCCTAGAAGATTTAGATATACAGGTTGAAGGATATGGAGCGAGAGAACAAAGGGGCTAGAACAGGTCAGTCAGATTATGGCCACCAGAGATCCAACTGTAGTAGTCGCCCACAGGAGCAGCAACAGAGAACTCCAGCACCCACATAAGCTAGTGCCCCTTCTTTCTGGTCCCCCAAGGATCGGAAGAGTGGAGCATCTTACTCTCAGTCCTAGAGTTACAGTGCCAGCAACCGTTACCCACCTTGTCCTAAGTGTGGCAAGAGACATCCAGGGTAATGCTGCATGGGAAAAAAGGGTTGCTTTGGATGTGGGAAGTTAGGTCACAGGTTAAAGGAGTGTCTGTCAGCAGGGCGGGGGAAAACTCAATCTACCACTTCAGCAGCCCCAGCAAGCCATCCAACTCAGTAGGGTAATACTTCAGGTATGGATGGCGGTCAGCGTCTAAATTGTTTTTATGCTTTGTCCTCTCATCACGATCAGGAGAGCTCACCTGACTTGGTCACGGGTATGTTACATCTTTTCCATCTAGATGTATATGTCCTACTAGATCCAGGAGCCATACTATTATTCGTCACTCCTTATGTAGCTTTCCAGTTTGAAATCAGTCAAAAGTCCTCTAGGAACCGTTCTCAGTCTCTACCCAGTTGCTGAGTCAGTTAAAGCCAGCCGGGTATATAGAGACTACTCAGTCTCAATGTTGAATAAAGTTTTTCCAGCTGATCTAGTAGAGCTAGACATGGTCGATTTTGACCTCATTCTTGGCATGGATTGGTTACATTTCGATTATGCCTCAGTCGACTACAGAACAAGAGTTGTCAAGTTTCAGTTTCCCAAATGAGCCAGTCTTAGAATGGATGGGTAGTGTTTCAGTGCCTAAGGGTAACTGTTTTTCCTAACTTAAGTCAAGGAAGCTCATTTCAAAAGGGTGCATGTATCACTTAGTTCAGTTCAAAGATTCTTTCTCCAAGACCCCAACAATTCAATCAGTTCTATTTGTCAGCGAATTCCCTGATGTGTTTCTTGAAGATCTTCCTAGAGTCCCTCCTGAGTGGGAAATAGACTTCGTCATAGACCTTCTTCAAGAAACTCAGCCCATCTCTGTTCCTCCATACAGAATGGCTTCAGCTGAGCTTAAGGAGTTGAAGGAACGGCTGAAGGACCTTCTTGTTAAGGGTTTCATCAGGCCCAACATCTCTCCATGGGGTGCTCCAGTGTTGTTCGTGCAAAAGAAGGACGGTACTCTCAGAATGTTTATCGACTACTTTAACTAATCAAAGTTATAGTTAAGAACAGGTATCCTCTACCTAGGATTGACAGCTTTTTTGATCAACTTTAGGGAGCCAGTTATTTCTTCAAGGTAGATCTCAGATCGGGATATCATAAGATTAGGATCAAGGAATGTGACATATTGAAAACAGTCTTCAAAACTCAGTATGGTAACTATGACTTTGTGGTTATATCCTTTAGACTAACTAATGCCCCTGCAACTTTTATGCACCTGATGAACAGGGTATTCAAATAGTATCTGGACATGTTCATAATTGTGTTCATAGATGACATTTTGAAATACTCCAAAAATGAGGAGTGTGCTAACCATCCGAGGATAGTGTTGAAGACTCTCAAAGACCGCCAGCTGTTCGCTAAATTCAACAAATATGAATTCTGGCTGAAGTCTGTGGCTTTTCTCAGTCACGTGGTCTCAAGTGAGGGTATTCAGGTAGATCCTCAAAAGATACCAGCGGTGAAAGACTATACAAGACCTACTTCCCCAACAGATATCAGGAGTTTCCTAGGTCTAGACGGTTATTACTGATGGCTTGTAGAGGGGTTTTCTTCTATTGCATCACCTCTGACTAAGCTAACTCGAAAAAAGGTGAAGTTTCAATGGTAAGAAGCATGTGAGAAGAGTTTCCAGGAGTTGAAGACTTAACTTACTACAACCATAGTTTTGACCTTACCAGAAGGAACAAATGGGTTTGTAGTCTATTGTGATGCTTCCAAAGTTGGCCTCTGTTGCATGCTTATGCAACAGGGTAAGGTGATAGCTTATGCCTCTAGAAAAATCAAATTTCATGAAAAGAACTATAGGAATCATGATTTAGAATTGGCAGCAGTGGTGTTTTCTTTAAAAATATGGAGATATTACCTTTATGGGGTCCACGTGGATGTTTTCACCGACCACAAGAGCCTTCAGTATTTGCTCATTCAGAAGGATCTGAACCTTCATTAGAGAAGGTGGTTGGAGTTATTGAAAGATTATGAAATGAGTGTGTTGTAGCACTTGGGAAAGGCAAATGTGGTGGCGGATTCCTTGAGTAGGATGTCCATACGGAGTATTGCTCATCTCGAAGAGGGCAGAAAGAGCTAGCAAAGGATATTCACAGGTTAGCTCGATTGAGAGTGCAATTGGTGGATTCAGTTGAGGATGGAGTAGTACTACAGAGTGGGTAAGAATTCTCGTAAGTTGTTGAGGTTAAGTTGAAGCAGAATGAAGATCCCATACTGTTTAATCTGAAAGAAGCAATTCTAAGAAAGGAACTGGAGGCTTTCTCCAAAGGGGGAGATGGGGTGCTTCATTACTAGGGAAGACTATGTGTTTTGGACATAGATGACTTAAGACAACGAATACTAGCAGAAGCTCATAACTCCAGATATTCTATCCACCCAGGTGCCACTAAGATTTATCGCGACCTACGGGAAATCTACTAGTGGAACGACATGAAAAGGTATATTGCAGAATTTGTGGCTAAGTTCCCAAACTGCTAGCAAGTTAATGTTGAGTATTAGAGACATGGGGTTATGAATCAGGATATCAACATACCTACATGGAAGTGGGAAGAAGTGAATATGAACTTCATTACAGGTCTACCTCGTACTCGTCGGCAACATGATTCAATTTGGGTGATAGTAGATCGGATGACCAAGTCAACACATTTTCTCCCAGTTAAAACTACAGACTCAACTAAGGATTATGCTAGACTATACATCTAGGAGTTATTCAAACTGCATGGGGTTCCCTTTTCCATCATTTTGGATAGAGGTACCTAGTTTACCTCACATTTGTGGAAGACATTTCAAAAGGGACAGGGTACTCAGGTCAAACTCTGCATAGTTTTTCACCCTCAGACAGATGGACTAGCTGAGCAGACTATTCAGACCATAGAAGATATTCTGCGATCTTGTGTGATTGACTTCAAGGGCAGTTGGGATGATCATCTACCTCTCATCAAATTTTCATACAACAACAGCTACCACTTCGGCATTCAGATGGCCCTATTTGAGGCATTATATGGTAGGAGGTGTAGGTATAACATAGGGTGGTTTGAAGTTGGTGAAGCTACCTTAATAGGACTAGACTTAGTTCACGAGGCTATGCAAAAAGTGCAACTTATTAGAGAGAGTCTGAAAATAGCTCAGAGCCGACAGAAATCATATGCTAATGTGAGGAGGAGAGAGTTAGAATTTGTTATGGATGATTGGGTTTATTTGAAAATTTCACCCATGAAAGGGTTGATGAGGTTTGGAAAGAAAGGATAACTCAATTCGAGGTATGTAGGACCCTATAGGATTCTGAGGTGAATTGGCAATGTGGCCTATGAGTTAGAATTATCTTTGGAGTTAGTATTTGTGCACCCAGTCTTCCATGTGTCACTGTTGAAGAAGTGCATCGATGATTCGACCTTCGTTCTACTACTAGATATATAGAAGTGAAGGATAGTCTCTCTTATGAAGTAGTCCCAATTTTGATCCTAGACCGTCAGGTTCATAAGCTGAGAAACAAGGAAGTCTCTTCAGTGAAAGTCTTGTGGAGGAACCAGCTAGTTGAGGGAGCCACATGGGAGGCAGAAGCAGACATGATGGATAAATGCCCTCATTTATTCCCTTCCAGTTCAATATCAACATTAGGTATTCAATTCCTCCTCAGTACTCTATTCAGTTCCGTGCTCATCAGCTCTAGTTATGTTTTCACTATGCATCCTTGTTGCCTCAACTCAGTTAGTATAATTAAATCAGTTCAGAGTTAGTCACTCTTTCAAATATCAGTTTATAGTTTCAATTTAGGAATTGCAACTCTTTTCCTAGTTTTCCTGCAGTTTAGCCTTCATTCGAGGACAAATGATCCCAAGGGGGAGATATTGTAACACCCCAAAAGTCCCTAAGATCAAATAGGGAATTGAAATGAAGAAAATTGGAAAACCTGCACCAGATCACAGAACGAGTCGTGGAGTGACTCGACGGGTCCTTAAGTGACCCATCGTGTGTGCTTCAGTTGGTAAACATTGGGGCCTTCATGGTAACTTAATGAGTTGGGGGATGAGTCGTGGTACCACGTAACGACTTTTCAAGTGAGTCGTTGTATAGAACGAGTGGAAATAAGAGGAAATTCTAGTGGGGGCGGTGAGTAATTGAATAGAGTGACAAAACGTGATGTTCCTTGTCATGACTGACCAAGTGTTAAACCAGTGTAGGTCACAACTGGAACCCACAAGTCACATCAACACCCAATGATTCGTAAAGTCCCTCGTGGCCAGGTCCCAAAAATTTTAGTTGATTAGGCCTATAGTGCTAAAGAGTGGGACTATGAGTCGTCATGTATAGTAATGACTCATCTAGTCCTTCGTGAGGATTGGCAGGGTCCAAATTCCCTGCGTTTTTAGTAGGGGCATTTTCATTATTTCTAAGTTTCTAAGCCCTAAAACACGTCATTTTGGACATGTTTTGGAGAGAATTAAAGGGGTAATCGACTAAATCCCTCTTATATCACTCAACTCACGATCTCCAGAGCAAAGAAGTTCCTGACAGGCATCTCAGAGTTAAGCTAGGGCTTCCAATTTTCCTTCAAATTTCTCATGACTTCTTTCAAGGATTCTACTCCAATTATGTGGGAATTTAACATGGAAATTGTCCTTCCCTTGTTCCCCAAAAACCTTTTCTATAAACTTTATCAGTTCCATGCCCTGAAGTTCAAAGCTAGGGTTGTGATCAGTTGAATTATGGGTTTTCTTTTAGATCATTTTTCTATTAAATTCTTGAAAGTTTATATCTATTATCACATGCGTAGATATCATTCTCTATGAAATGTGTACTTAGCCCTAGCCCTTATTTACAGTTGAAGGAGTCTTGCATGATTTTCTATATGAAATTGTTGTTGATTCCTATAGCGCTTATAACCTAAGTGTTATTTATAATTATGGGAGAAAGTAAGCTTGATACTAGGTTCAGTCTTAATTAGTACCTAGAACACTCAGAGTTTCATAGTAATGTTAGTTGATCACTTTGACTATATTTAGTTTTCTTGAGGTGTCAGTAATACCTCGCAGTCCTAGATTTCAGTTATCAATTATCAATTATTAGTTAGTTCTTTAGATGGTTACGACACTTCCAGATAAGAAGCCCTGACCAGTCTTAGAACCGTCAGTATCAGTTATCAGTTAGTTCTTTAGACGGTTACGAAGCTTCCAGATAAGCAGCTCTGACCAGTCTTAGAACACCAGTTTTAAGTTATCCGGTCCTACATACTCTCAGGTTACTTCCATATAAGTATTCCTAACTTGGTCTAGGACCCCAACTTCGATATCAGCTTAGTAGTCATGTTAGGACTATCCATTGGGAGTAGTACTTAACACCGAGCGAAATGGGGTTCCAGCGCATATAGGTTCCCAGAACTATGTTGCCACCATAGGTTATTGGCCCAATGGGTCCTAGACATGTGATCACCCAGCTCAGCCACTATACCCTAGAAAGGTATAGTGGGCTTTCTTTGAGGGGGAGTATACATCGGACAATATGTTTAGTTCACGTGGTTATATGTCGGTTATAGATTCTCCCATTTATCAATACAATTTCAGTTCAGTATGATTCAATTTAGTTTAGATTAGTTTAGTCACTCAGTTCTAGGACATGTTTATGACCGTCAGTCAGGGTCAATATTGACCATATCAGTTATAGCTAAGCTTTTATTAGTATTTAGTATCAGTTTGTTGTTTCATGTTATTTTAGTTCAGCGCTTATTTTTCCATGCTGATTGTATATCTCACTCACTCACTACATTCAAAGTACTGATGCATACTTTCTATGTTGTATCGTATTATGATACAGACAAAGTTTCTCAGTCTAAGCATCATCAGTAGTTCCCTCCGAAGATTTCAGCAGCATTAGTAGTTCTCAATATCCTGGGCCCAGAGCTAGCTGGGGGGCTTGTCCCAACAACTCATCAGTTAGTAGTTGGCTTTCAGACACAGATGTTCAGTCTTCAATATAGTTATGTTTACTATTTCCAAAATAGTTTTATTTGGAAATTTATTTTTTCCTAGCTTCCGCGTATCCTTACTTAGTTGCCAGTTTGATGTTAGAAAATGGGTTTGCTTGGGGCCACTTGTGGCACTAAGTAATGTGTCTGATCCAGGGTGTAGGCTCGGGTCATAACATACAACAACCTTTAAAAATGAGCAGGAACCTTCAGCAAAATCGCTCCAAAAATGGCAGCCAAAGTTGGCGCCCAACTACTACTTTCAAACTAGGATTCTTGCAAGTTTGTATACTAGAAATATTTACCTTTTTCTGGAG
>JACEIK010002555.1:89946-101204 GCA_018107945.1 Datura stramonium
ACAGAAAATTCCATGAGTTCTATGCACACTAGATAACCACAGATATGTTAATACAGTTATACCACACATGGAACGGAAAATTGATTTTTAGGTAACTAGAGTAACTTTCTGGTGGAGAGAGATGGAGATTGGGTTTCTTAAGCCATCAAGACACATGCCAACAAGGCAACTCAGAACACCATCTATATATAATTCATATGGGAAAAGAAGTAGCTTACTCATGCATAGGGAAGAGGAACCTTTATCAAACAAATCATAATCATAATGAGGGCTAAATAGAAAACCTAGAAACAATTTCAATGTGTTCAAAATCTGAATTAAAATCTTCTTCTGTCTTATCTAAAAGCTCTTATTCAGAAGAACCTAGCACAACTTTTAAGAGAAGCAAGCATAATGTCGATTCTTGAATTGACAGAGGTGCATATGAGCCCCCGTGGAAGATAAGAAGACAAGTTAAATGAAACCAATCCAATAGAGTACAATATTTTTCTAAGAAGTATTTGCCAATCATCTCTGACAGTAATATTACTCGAGTTTCTAGTACCCACCTGGAGAAATCAGAGAACACATGTGACTTGAGGACTTGTTTGATGCTCTTAAACTTTTCTCTAAGTTCCGTAATCTTAGGAATATCCCTATAGGCTTCAAAATGACTACAGAGCTGGTTTACAGCCTGAAATATCAAAAGATAGGAATTAGAAGCATATCATCCTACTTGCGGAGCGCGACAGCATTAGAATATTAAAGAAGAATGTGTGTGTCTGTTGGTTGCTGAAGGTATTTAGTGATACAAATACAAATTACAATGAGATATACTATATACTAACATTTGTTAATAAATCAGTATTCAAGAAAACCTACTGCATACAGAAAACTTAAATTCACCTTAAAAAAAGAGGAAAAGAAAAGGGGAAGCTCACTAGAACAACTGCAGTTTCAATTCAAATAGTCAAGTATAGGAGTAATTCTTCTCAAGAAAAACATATTTTAGAAATATATATTACCATATAGTTATATATCTAGTGACAATTATACTCCCTTTGTTTCAATTTGTTTGGCTTGATTTTGGAGCATGAGGGTCAAACTAACTAATGTTCGGTGTGAATTCGGACATAGAATCTTCAATTTTTCTGAATTAAAATATACATATTTAGAAACTATATAAAAATTACTATCAAGTCACAATAGTTAATAATTCAAAATATTTAGAAAGTATTTGAAAAAATTATGGTCAAAGAAAATATCCTTTGACAATCCAAATATAGTAACTAAGACAAATAAATTGAAACAGAGGGAGTATTACAGTTCCAACTTATTGCTGAGCAAAAATGAAGACTAAGAGTAGAAACTTATAATTTTAAATCACCAGGATCCAGATGAAGCCTGAGGTTAAGTGAAGCCTATAATCATAGGCCAATATATGACATTGACCACAAAAATAGTAAATCCGTGAGCCAAAATATAATGAAATAAAAATCTCCTTTTGCAAATCAATATTTTAAGAACAATGGGTCAACTCAAAACTTTTCTTATAGAATCCAGAAAATCTGGTTCAGCAAGCATCTTGCAACAACGAAGTTTCAATTATAACAATACCTAGTGTGCAACATGCATTGTTGTACAAGAAACAATTATAGTAGCAAGTTGGCATGCGATGCTGAAGGTTAAATAATGAAAAGTTTATACTGTGGAAGAGCAATAGCTAAATACCTCAAGTTGTGCAGCTGCCTCTTTATAGTGCCGTTTGGAAGCCATTACTTGAAGTTGCTCTACTGCAGAGACTGTTATAAGGAAAAAAGAATCGCATTGAGGTGATGGTTTTTTATAAGGAGAAACGCATTGAGATAATGTATCTTTTGGGCTAAACTAAGCAGGCGTAGATGCTCTTTTGTTAATAACTCATATCACATCACTTCAATTGTTAATAGAAGTAGAGAAAAGATAAGTATATTTTTCCTTTTCTCATTATCCATGATCACTTTTGAGAGGAAATTTGTGCTAGTATCCATGTTGGGTACAACACTCATGTCCTTCAATAACACATACATTTGAATTTCTACGTCTTCTCATAGCTAGTAAAGTATCTAATGCCGATCCAACCAAAGAAAAAAGTAAAGTATCTGATGTCGGGAACACGATGTCATGGAACAGATAAAGATACTTGTGCAGCATGAACCAACCAGTCTTTAAAGTTCCTATTCATTTCAGTTATGTATTTATACCTACAAATCTTACCTGTATGAACTTTTATTTTTTAATCAACCATTTGGCAAAAGGTAAATGACTTTTGAATCATCAAGGCAATTCAAATGCACCAAAAAAGCTAGATGAGGCGCATCAAGTAGTGCTTCAAATGGAATCAGATCAATATGTCATATGGGTAGATGGATGCGGCTTGTTTGACATCAGATAGATCTGAAATTAGAAAAAATTGCATTATCTGCAAATCCATAGGACATGACTTGATTTTGAAAGAGCTATCAGATCTTCTGGATATAGGAGAGGGAGAGAAAGGAAAGGGGAAGGATCATGAACAAAATGTTAAGCATTTCTAGCATTTTTATCTGCAAGAGAATCTGAGCATCCAATCCAAAACGTTAAGGCAATGGGTGGAGTAACTCCGGATCATAACAAACCCAATGGATACCCTTACATGACTGATGAAGAACAGGTGATATATCTCTAGCACTCCCAAATGGATGAGAGACTTTTCTCTTTTTTTCTTTTTTTTCATCTCTCTTTTCTTGGTTTATTTTATACTTATTTGGGTTGAGGAAGTAGGACTGGCTCGACATGCTGAACAAGGGGATCGGAGTAGAGAGATAGAGTAGCACAGACAAGCTAAGGAGTGAGCATGCAGAAGATAGATGGACAGTAGGCTAATGGGATAGAAAGTGGGCTTGGAGTAGAGTTTGTCGCTTAGCGTGCTGAATTAAGATAAAGAGTTCCACAATAGCTTAATAGACTCAATTGAGAGAGAGATGCCCGTCGCAGGGGAATAAGTAAAGAGAAGACAGTTGTTAAATGAAGTGACCAGAGTTTGGTCTGATACCCTATGAAAGAATCTAGGTGTTCAATCCAGAAGCTTAAAACAATGGGTGGAATAACTTGAGAACATTAAACCTTTACGCACCCAATGAGGGAGATGTAATAATGCTTCTAACACCATCTATAAGTGGCTAGACCCGTATTGATGATTTTTTTGTAAATTTCATAGAAAACCTTAAGCTTATTAACATGAATATTTTCTGTGACAAGGGAAAATACTTCATTAAGGGTGCTAAAGTCGAATTACGCACATTCCTTTCTTTTTCTTTTTCATAATAACTCCAAAAACAAAAAACTATCACTTATCTCCTCTCTTTTCTATTCTAAGAGTTCCATTTCTTTCTTTATAAGGTGTTTAATTGGTTCAGCACAACACAAATGATGCATCTTTACATTCTCTCAACATGTAAGTTGTGATCCATCCATCTCGCAAATAGGCACCTAAAAGATATAGAGACTAAAGGAGGGCAAAACACTTAGATTACACCCAATGGGTCTCTCCTAATTCCTGCAAAAATTTGGACAAAGATTCGATTTACATACTCTTGGAAAAAATGAAGGCTTAAGTCTCGAAACTGAATTTTCATCCGCATCAATTCATTATTCAACTGTATCCACCTTGCTTAGAAGGTGTCAAACCGTATGCTCAAATTTAAAATTTTCCTTAATCCAGATAAAGCCTAGCATCTAACAAAAAAGCTTGTGCAGATAGCAGACTCCTGTTCTATACATAGGAATGTTCAGATACCACTTTCCAAGGACAGAAAAGTGAATATAGTATATGAGATAATAAAAGATTTGCTGGCTTGATTAGCAATGTTCTTTTTAAGCATGGAGAAGGAAGCGATTGTCCTGAAATCTTCTTACAAGCACAAAACAGAAAAAATCAGAAGAACATTGACAGTCAAAAATGAGACTAACCAAGCATGGTTAGGCGGTGAAGGGCAGTAATTGTTGTTGTTATGTGCTTCTTTGCAAAATCCAATTTCTTAATATCGCGACATATTTCTTGAACCATTGTTTCACTTTGCTCTGCTTTGGTTTTAATTTCTCGAATCTTATTCATGAGTTCCTGGTTTAAAAAAGTCAAATAGTCAATAAGAGGCCACCAAATACCTCAGATAAATGGCAATATCAGATGATTTTGCTGTATCTAGAGCTAATAGATTTTATTCTTCACACAGTCAAAGCTTCTGCCATACAATAGGAAAGAGAGCAAGTCTAAAGAACATACCTGCACAGCACTTGTAGCTGCAGCAAGATCTTCTCTGGCTTTGGTTCCAGAGTTACTCTGAAATATGAAAAAGCAAAGTCCAGAAAAACATAGTTCTTATCATGGTTATGAAAATATAAAGAACAAACATCATGAAGTTTCATTGATCAGGAGAAATATTAATAGCAATTAATTAAGATGATTTTGATGAATTTGACATTCTAGGTTTCTCATCTCTCTTCTTCTTTTTCCCTTGAGAGGGAAAGTCAAAATTGATGTATTTCTTACCTTCAAAATTCACCAAATAAAAGAAAAAAAAAAGAGAAAACTAAAGGAAAAGCATAATAAAATATGGTGCATAAATCTATTAAATTTACCTTACTGAAGAATTCCGAACAAATTCTTCAATAAGTTAAATTCCTAGCAAAATGCAAACAATTCAGATATATAGGCACATTGTTCCAAAAGAATGAAATGATAGATGAAGATGTTAAACATATAACTAAATTCAGATGATTGAGATGAAGTGTTAATGGGGTGCCATGTGATAGAACGATACCTACCAAAGTGAAAGATATGTTCTACAAAACAGTTATAAGACCGACAATGTTATATGTAGTGAATGTTGCAGCATACCCACTAGATGAATGTCCCAGAGATGCGGATGTTAAAGGTGCAAGTAGCACGCATTGAGAATAAAATGAGAGAAGGTTGTTTGACATGGTTTAATCATATCTTGCATCAACCTCCAGTACACCGATGCATAGATGTGAAACCATGATGAGTTAAGGTGCTAAAAAGGAGACTAGGAAGACCTAAAATTACATGGAAAGAATATGACTCAAAAGGTCTATAACTTCTTGGAATCCATGCAGACTTATGCAGACTTAGCTAAAGATAGGGCGAAATGGAAGAAAGAAGATCTACATAGATGATATCAATTTTTTTAGATTGAAAAATTCATCTGAAGCCAACACTTTGGACCAACCGCAGTCTTGGAAACTAGAGGATGATGGGCCTACCTTTTTACCTATGTTGTTCGAACTCTCGAAAAATGTTGCCGCACCCATGTCGGATTCTCCAAAAATGCAATACTTTTGGAGTACCCGACACGCACCCGTCAACATTTTTGAAGAGTCCAAGCAACATAGCTTTTTACACCACAATGCTCGAACTTGTGACTTGAGACACAAATATGTCAACCTTAGCCAATTGAACTAACCCTTGGGGCTTAATGTATTTGGTATCAACTAGTTAGGAATATGATTTTGTCATGTTAGTACTTTTATTTAGGCTTGATGCTTTTCTAGGAGTATTTTAGATTTATATGCCAGTAAAAACATGGAGAACTCCTAATATTATTTCTCTGCTACTCTCTCCGTCCCAATTTATGTGATGGTGTATGACTAAGCATAGAGTTTAAGAAAGAAAGACAGACTTTTCAAATTTGTGATCTAAAATAAACTATAAATATTTGTGTGGCTATAAATCGTCCCATTAAGGGTAAAATGACAGCTTAAGGTTAAGTTGCTACTAAATATAAAAAGATGACATTTTTTTTGGACTGAATAACAAGGAAAGAGTGTCACATAAATTGGGATAAAAGAGTATTATTTATATATATTTACCTTCTTTTTTTACTTTTACTTTTATTTGGTATGACCATGGCATGAGATAAGTTTAAATGGAAAAACATGATCAACGAGGATTCATAGAACCGATCCTAGCTTGTTTGGGACTGAGGCATTGTTATTTTGAAGAATTCCTAGCAAAATAAACTCAAATTAAAGTACTTCTAATGCAATCTCAGAGGTACATAATTTACATGCAAACCTACATCGCGATACAGATTGTCCCAGAAATTTCCTTTTGGTAAATTAATAATTTTATTGAAGCAAGTGGTATACAAAAGGCAGAGACTTAAAACAACAGGTTCTCCAAAAATATCAGGGGCAATCTTTCTTATAATCTTTTTATACTTGAGAAAATCAAATAGTGAATTTGAAGAACTGAATACATGATCTTAATGGTCTTTTCTACCTTAGACTCTTTTTTTTGAGAAAGGTAAAGTTCTTTTCTACCTTAGACTCTTAGCCTTATAACTTGGGCTAGGCCTTGTTAGCAACAGTGGGCAATCAACAACAAACCCAGTGTAGTCCCACAAGTGGGGTCGGTGAAGGGTGGTGTGTGCACAACTTTACCCTACCTTATAAAGGTAGAGAGGTGGTTTCAAGTAGAACCTCAGAAAAAGTAAAGCATAATGGTTTATATAATCTATCTGCCAGTTGTGGCAAATTCTCATCTAACTTTGGTCATTTATTGAAATATTAATCAATGACCACCAATTTTCCATTTGGTAATTCCATACTTGATCAGAAACAAAAATGGAACCACTTTATGGATTTTTATTTTTTTTTTGAGAAAGAACATATGATGGGCGTCAGAATAACTTATCACCTTTTCTCCAATATCATTTATCTCAATATGGTTTGAACTAGAACGAATAGAGTGGAAAAAATATAGAAGTTGCCAACACCGACTAGTTTGGAATTAAGGCATAGATGATTGACATCCCTTACTCCAATGTGATAAAGAAATTTTTATCTTATATTTTTACATGGTGTAACATTAGAGAGTAGTTCTTCTAAATTTTTAGAATAATCAAGCTTTATCAATTAATTGAGTAAAAGTACAAGAACAATGGAATTATGGTGTCTGTCTATACTGAGCTTTCTCCTTGAAGCATCATCACTTACAGTTTAAAGGTTATAATCAGCAGTCATATAACATGACGTAATCATATGTAAATATCAGTACTTTAAGAAAACTAATACAAAAATATTCACCTGTTGCCGAACAGCAGTCAATATTTCAGCATCAACACGACGAATTTCACTATGTATCTTCTGCATAAGGGGCTCAACGCCAGATAGAGATGCTTCTGCACAACAACCATGTGTCAACTGATTATTCCAAAAAAGGACAAAATTAACTAAGATCTGCATGCTTAAGCTAAAGCATGACTACGACCCAGGTCTTATAGCCTGTTTGGCCAAGCTTTTGGGAGGCCAAAAGTGTTTTTTTTTCCAAAAGCGCTTAGTTTTTAAAAAAATGAGTTGTTTGGCCAAGTTTTTGTGATAAAATAAGTGCTTTTAGGGGATAGCAGAAGTTATTTTTCATAAGCTTAAAAAATAAAAGTTTTTCCTCAAAAGGACCTTTTTTTTAAAAGCACTTTTGAGAAAATACACTTTTAAGCACTTTTTAAAAGTTTAGCCAAACATTAACTGTTGCTCAAAAGTGTTTTTAAAATTAATTTTACTCCTCCTTAGCAAATGTACTTTTTTGAAAAGCACTTTTGAAAAAAACACTTCTTAAAATAAACTAATTTTAGAAGCTTGGCCACACAGCTTATTAATCATATTCAAGACATATGCTATTGAATAATTGTAGTAATAACTACACCTGGAGCTCTAAATTTCAAAGTTATAAGCCTTACTCAGTGGATCACCAGTAAAATCTTCATTCTTACATTTCGGACTTTTTTGTTGTTATTAAATGAATATAAACCTTAATGCAGTTACATGCTACTTCACTGGCTACTAAGACCCATTTTTATTGCCATTGCAGCAGGATTCCAGTGGTCAGTGACCAAAACTCACCTTCTTCTCAACTATTATTAACAAATGTTAGTTCCTTCTAGAAACAACCACATAAAGTTATCATACATTTCCTGTATTCAATTATATTAGAAACAATAGCATCACATTGCTATTAAGCTAGATCGCCAGAAGGCCCAGTACTAGTGATTCATCTGCAAAATGGCAAAGACACAAATTACTTCAACTTCCCACTCCCTCTATCCCAAATTCAACGTCCATTACCCTTTTAGTGATACCTAAAAGAGAAAAATCTGTTATCCATTTAACTTTACCATTTGGATAATTCAGAACATATATTATACAGCAGAACAACTACCAACTTCAGAGAAAAAAAGTTCTTAATCCATCTATAAATGATAAAGACTAATTCTAACCTGACATAAAACTGTACAGAACATTCAGTTCCTATCTAATGCCTCGATATTTTTCTTAAATCTAACTAAAACTTTCAAGGCAGGAAATGGCAATGCTTCTCCCTCAACAAAAAAATGATGGACTTTATGAATGGCAATGCGTGTCCCTAAACTCCATTTATTACACCTCTTGTTTACAGAAATTACAAATTTTTATCAATGGATCCACTGCAGTTATCCCAAAGTAAAAGAAAAAAGGAGCAGAGAGAAATGATTTCAACAGGAAAGAACAAAAAGTGTTGAAATGGATCACAGACAAACATGAAATAGAAAAGGCTAGAGAACTCTTGGTTTTCTCCCAATAATGTCTGATGGATAAAACAAAGATCCTTACCATAGTATCATCTATACATCATTAATGGAAGTTTGATAAAATAACGAAAATTAAAATAAACTTATGTCCCTTACAAGCTCTAGTATACATTGATCTAACTGAGGGAGAATCTCTCTGATCTTTTTCACATAAAACCTGAAAAGCATTTGCCATTTCTCTACTCTGGTCTTTCTATGCAGATAATTTTTCTATCTCATCAACCTAACTAACTCAATAATATTAAATTTCATCATCCTCTTTGCATTTTTGGTTAATATTTGGTGTAAAAGAATAACCTGTATTGCGTATAATATAGATTGTTGGAGTAAATCTATAATCTTTAATGTGAAACCAACTCAGTGAGGATACCAAACAAAAAATAAAAATACAATAAAATAAAGTAGTTGATGCTCAATCAGTCAATAGTGCCAGCCAATGTTATATGTCCCAGATACAAATCAAACCTTTTTAAAACTAATAGATATGACACCATTTGATAGTAAGGACCATCCAAAAAGTGAGACTTCACAGATATCAGTGTGATATAGCTAACGTAATTGTCTCAGATTAACAATTTCCAGCAATTCAATACGAAATCTCAACCAAAGGCTGTAATTCAGAATTTCTTTGGGATAAATCTAAATTCAGAATTAACTACATCAGATTCAGATGGGAAGAAAAAGAAAAAAGGAAAAAGGAAAAAGGGAAACAGATTCAGAACATCAGCAGCCTTGGCCTAAAATCCTTCTTCTGCAAAATTGTTGGCAAAGCGTAACTCAATATATCTGTACATGTTGGATACAGGGAAGAGAAGCGTATGCTGAATATAGGTTGAGAAATGTAAACAAGTAAAAGACCTGTGGGAAACATCTGGTTGATGTAATCCAACGTATTCTGTTTGTCGGATGCCGCCATGATAATTCACTGTGAAGGAGAGACCACAAGAATGATTTGAGTCACAAAATGACTATACCATCTTCTAGTCTAGCTTCATGAAAGAGCAAGATCGATCCAAACACTGTACTGGAGACAACCCGTTTCTTTTTCTCTCTTTTTTTATTCTTTCTCCTGTTTTTCTTTTTTTTAATTTGTTTTCCTTGTAATAGGCAAAAAGTAACAGTGGGAAAATGAGAATATTATTTTCATTTAGACTCCTAAATTTTGAAAGGTAATATTTAGCCCTTTGATGTTTGGAAAAGTAATTGATTCACCTTTTATATATTTACGTCATAGCAAGATATCATTTTAATCTTCATATCATATATTAACTTAAAAAAATAAATAAAATAAAAATTAATTTTGTCATGAATATATTTTTTTCTTTTTAATAATAATTGACTCTAATTATTCATAATATTTATTACCTCTCGAAAGAACTAGTCTTTAAGTCACTTATAAAAAAAATCTAACTTTTATACATAAAAAAATTTAAAAATTATTTTTTTCTTATTCATTTTATAAAAGGCTAAGAAATCTCATTTACCACCTATTTTCTATATTTTATAATAGGAAAAACAATATNATATAATTAAAAAAATATTAGTGATGTTCTTTCAATTTTACTCTTATTTAAATGGAGATAGATTTACATAATCAAAAAATTCTAGCGAGTTACATTCTTTTCAAGATATTCATTAAGAATAAGTTGATAAAATAAATTTTACTTTAAAAAAAAAAATAAATAGTCAATTTAAAAATATTATTTATTTCAAAATGAGGTATTAGTAAAATTAATTTACTAAAATATTTAGTTCAGAAGCAAAGTAAGAAGTGAGTGTGGTGGGAGCTTTCGGCGCAAAAATCACCAAAACAAGACGGGTCGTCTGTTCCCAAAAGAACCCAAAAAACATCAAAGGATTTTTAGACAGTAGAAGGGCCCCAGCTGTACTTTGTTACCCCAAATCTCACTTTCCATAATCTTAACCCCTTTTGTTTCCTTTCCCTTTTCCTTTTTCTCTTCTCTTATTAACCCCATATAGTATAGATTTCTATTTACGACGACGAATTGCCAGCTTGGTTGGGACCCACCCCATTAATCAATTACGGCAATGATTCATGTAATCACGCACAACTGCTACATTCAAGTTGGAAAACCTTTATTTTACGCCTTAAATAATATTAATGCTATTTGTGTGAAATCTCTTTTTTATTTATAAACTTTTAAATTCATTAATTAGTGCCATTAAAAAGAAACTTCACTTATTTAAAAAGTTTCACATTGATATTTCATATTTGAATACTTAAAAATTATTCTCTTTCTAGGGTGCCAATTTTCTTTTTTTTATGCCTTTTGCTGCGTTAATAGGGAATTGAAATAGCCCATGGTATCTGAACTCATATATTGCCTTTGGAATTACCATCTTTTTGAGGGAATTGAGTGATCAATTAAATTGTGTCTATTTCTTCCTTTTGAACCCATAGTTAGGTTGAACTATTTCATATTTCTGTTCTAGTTTTAAAACTATAGTTTGACGGCACTTGTGTAGGAATGGCAATCCAGTGGGGTGAGATAAGTCTTTCTCCGATTAAATATTTCATTTCGTTTTGTTCTATTCTGTCCTATTTAACTACTTATTTTATTTAGATTTAGCCTTGTCCTGTTCCATTTAGCC
>JACEIK010002555.1:148741-191970 GCA_018107945.1 Datura stramonium
GAGCATTCTTAACCTCAATTAAAATAAAATAAAATTTATAGGAATAACCTCATTATGAACTAAACAATTAATTAATATATTTACACCTCATCACATAGGTCCAATTCCCCGAAATAACAAGCAAAAATTAAATTTGTCTAACATGAAAAAGAACAGATTTACTTCGTTCTGAGCTAAACACGTCAAATTAAGAAGAGGAAAATTTCTGATGGAAAAAAAAAGAGAGAGAGAGAGAAAGGATGAAATGATAAAGTATTTTATCATTGTGTTGTATAATTTTTATAAAATAACAAGGAATATGTAAAAGCTTGCCTATGGAAATTCAAAAGACTAAACAATAAAAGTTGAGATAGGAAAGACTCCGATTATAAATGATAAATTAAAACTTTTGCATAATAACAACCTACAATAAATATTGGTAGATAAGTAATTCTCTTCATTTACCTTTTTTTCATAATTGGATAAAATTTGTGATCCGAATTTAATGGCGGAAAAAAACTGATTAACAATAAACCTCTTGAATAAAAAGTAGAATTGATGCAAATCTTGTATTAGACTTCAAGACGTCCTATTGCCTCTAATATTAGTGCATAATAATTGTTTGCGCATGTTGGGATCAGACAAATTAAAACGTATTGAAACTTCTTTCTGCATTATCAAAGACATCTTTTTTTGTTTATATTGAAAACACAATGAAAGACAATCAGCCAAACTGTATGGACGATCACAATACTTCAACATGAGTTGTAAACTTAAGAAACTTTAATAATGCCTTTAATTCAATATATTAATAAGAATGTAATGAAAGTCTCTTCATTTGCTCATAATTGACTTTATTTATTACAAAATGTTTGAATATTGAGAGCATTAAAGTATTGCTTCACTTCTAATTCATCCGGTTTATAGCTAAAGTAATAAATAAAAGTTATTTAATAAGTTTTTTCAGGTATAAAATGGCCATTCAACTTTTAAAAGATATTTTCGTAAATTAACTTTCAATTGTGGACTTTCCAATTTTAGAATAAGTATGATATGATATATAATCATCAGCTACATAAATTAATGCGCGCCTTGATAATTGAATGTTCACATCATAACTGTTGTCTTATCAAATATTCCCTTTGTTCCATTTTAATTGTTAGAATAAAATTTACATACTCTTTAAGAAAAAAATTAACAGGGATGACAATTTGATTAATAAGGAATTTTGAGAAAAATAACTCTCA
Source organism: Datura stramonium (assembly GCA_018107945.1). Lineage (NCBI taxonomy): Eukaryota > Viridiplantae > Streptophyta > Magnoliopsida > Solanales > Solanaceae > Datura > Datura stramonium. The sequence goes on from JACEIK010002555.1 coordinate 149,968, forward strand.
TTTTCTTGTATATTTTCTATTTCCCATAACCTCCTTTATATATACAATTGATCAAGGTAAAAAATTGAAGACTCCTAATCAAAACTCTATCGAATTGAAGACTCCTAATCAAAACTCTATAAGTAGTCTCCTAATACAATTGTGTAAAACATGTACAACTCTTATCTATAAGAGTAAGAGTTTGATCACAGTTAAACTGATAATATGACTAGGGCCCGGACAGATCACAAGCACATAAGTGACCCATATAGATGGCCCAACAACAAACAATCAGCTGCTTCCTGGTCCAAATCAAAAGAAAAAAATGGCCTAAACACTGCAAAGAAAACAAACGGCCCAAACACTCACTGCCTTCATTGTTCCTGCACTACTGCTACTACACTGGTATTACCGCTACTGTCAACACCCCCTTCAAGTGCGAGCCCGAGGATCAGACTCCTAACTTGCCCAAAAACTTGCAATGAAGTGGTCCGGACAAAGCTTTGGTGAATATGTCTGCTATTTGAGAAGACGAAGGCACAAACGACAGAGAAATTAAACAATCAAGCAGTTTTTCACGAACAAAGTGGCAATCCAATTTGATATGCTTCATGCGTTCGTGAAACACAGGGTTCTTAGCTATATGAATTGCTTCCTGATTATCACAGTGAACATTGATTGGGAGAGACAGTGAAATAGGTAAGTCATTGAGAAGACGTACCACCCAAGAGATTTATGAAATCAAGCGACGAATGGATCGATATTACTCCTCGGCTGATGAAAAATAGACAACCTATTGTTTCTTTGATTTCCAGGAAATAGGGAAAGCACCCATACTTAGGAAGAATCTACTAATGGAGCATCGAGAATCCGAGCAAGAAGCCCAATCGGCATCGCAAATCCCAGGAGCTGAAAATTGGGTTCAGCTAGCAAGAAAATTCCCTATCTGGGGTTATTTCGTATATATCAGAGAGTATAAATTACTGCCTGAAGATGGCCATGTTTGGGATTTTGCACGTATTGGCTCAAAGTTTGCACACATAAGACAAATCTGGTCGAGTATGTGTTAGAAAATTAAATTTTTCCAAAAGTCTTTGATAAACAATTGGGTCTGGCAGTGGCTCTCTACAATCAAAAGAAAGCTTTAACATCGGACTAAGGGGTGTGGAGACAGACCGTGGCTCAATAGAATCAAATTTTAAAAGCAGATCAATGGCAAATTTGCGCTGAGTCACAACAAGACCTCAAGGTCCGTATAAAATTTCCATCCTCAAAAAATAACTTAATTTACCTAGATCTTTGATACGAAATTCTGAGTCAAGAAAGAGCTTCATCTCATCGATCTCATCTCTATGATTTCCTGTTATTAGAATATCATCGACATAGACCGCTATGACAGTGATTAAAGTCTCAGAGGATCCGTTTCCCTCCCTTTCCTGCTAGGATTGGAAATCTTGTATTTTACATATCCATACGATTGAGTCCTTGGGTTTCCGAAATAGATTTTTAAAAAAATAGTGAATAATTATTGAGGGATAAAGTAAACCCTTTGGATCCCAAAACTAAAGAAAGACGAGCATACCATTGACGAGAGGCTTGTTTAAGCCTATAAAGCGACTTGCGAAGTCGATAGACATGAGAGGGAGATGGTGGAACAACCCCTGGAGGGAATTTCAAGAATACTTCCTCATCCAAATCACCATGAAGGAATACATTATTTACGTCTAGCTGACACAGTTGCCAACCTTTCTTTATTGCAATGCTCAAGATACACCTGATGTTTGTCCATTTTACAACCGGTGAGAATGTTTCGATATAGTCTATTCCTTCTCTTTGTATGTCTCTTCTGATTACCAATCTTGATGCTCTAATGTACCATTAGAATTAACTTTTACCTTGTACACCCATTTGCAGGGAAGTGCTTTCTTTCCAGAAGGAATTGTAACTACATCCCATGTGCGATTAGTGTCTAAAGCTTCAAGTTCTTTTTCTATGACAGCTTGCCAACCTGGGTGTAACGCTGCTTCTTGGTAAGATTTTGGTTCAGAAATATTACAAATTGAGTTAACAATTTATTGGCTGTGTTGTGAGAGAGTATTAAATGAATATGAGTGAAAAGGAATTAATGGGGGATTTGGATAAATCACTAAATATGCTGCATCACATATGTAGTTAGAAAGATATGAGGGAGCATTGTGTTGTCTGGTAGACCTTCATGGTGCCTGTACTGGAAATAGTTCATCATTAGAAGTAGAGATAGGTAATGTGCAGTTTTCCTCTGCATCATTCTGTTGGGAATGTTTTGAACTGACTGAAAGATTTTCCTGGGAAGACAAAATGGGCAAGGTCCTTGTTGTATTAGGGAAACAGGCTGGAAATAACTTTGACATAGAACTAGAATATGAAAAAAGAAAAATAGATTCAGAGAACTTAACATGTCTAGATACTATAACTTGACTGGTTTGAAGATTAAGAACCTTATATCCCTTTTGACCGAAAGGATAGCCTAAAAATACTCCTGGTAAGGCTCTAGGCATTAGCTTATCACGATTTCTTGTTATTGTTGAAACAAAACATAGACAACCAAAAGACTTGAGGTGGCTGTAATTAGGTGGTTTTCCAAATAGCACTTGAAAAGGTGATTTATTGTGCAAAACCTTAGAAGCAAAATCGATTAATCAAGTAGGTTGCTGTAAGTAAACGATCACCCCAAAACTTCTTTGGTAGATGAGATTGGAATAATAAAACCCTACATGTTTCCAAAAGATGTTTATGTTTTCGCTCAACTACTCCATTTTATTGTGGAGTTGAAATACAACTGGTCTGATGTATGATTCCCTTAGAGGAAAAATATTCTGAGGGATTTGTCCCTGTTCCTAGTTCATATGCATTATCAGACTGAACTACTTTGACTTTAGCAGAAAATCATCTTTTAACAAGAGATAGAAAAGATTTTAAAGTTGGAAAAGCACTTGATTTTGTGCTTAAAAGATAGGTCCAGGTAGCTCTAGTAAAGTCATCAACAATAGTGAGAAAATATCTTTCTCCTTTGTATGTTGAAATATTATAAGGACCCCAAGTATCTATGTGCATCAAGTCAAAACTTTGTTTAGAAGAAATGGTGCTTGTTGGAAAAGGTAGTCTTGTTTTCCTTGCCATGGGACAAATATCACATGGAAAGTCTTGTTTATGTTTGGAGTGAGTTAATAGTCCTTTTATGTTCTTCAAAGCATTGTAAGGTAAATGCCCTAAACAGAAATGCCAGAGTTGAGTCGGATTCAGAACATGAGAAACTATGATTTTATTAATCAGAATGTAATTGAGATGGAGAATCTCCATTTACATCAGACTGACTTGACTGAAAAAATGATAGTGAATTACTACCAGACTCTATACTTAAGGACCTTACTTTATTCCTAGAAGATAAAGACTTGACTGAATTTGAAAAAGACTCAGAAACTTGGGGCTTAGAACAATTCTTATCCAGCACATAGAGTCTATCAACTGCTCTACCAAACACCACTTGCATCCTCAGAGAAAGGACCTGTAATACGCAAGCATGTTTGTTAAAAATGACATCATAATCAAGTTGTATGCATAACTGATTAATGGATAAGAGGTTATGTTTAAAAGATGACACATAAAACATATTTTTCAATATAATGTCAGTATTCAAAGTGACTGATCCAAAGCTTGAGACTTTAACCTTATATGAATTTGGTAACATTACTAGATAGGTGTTTCTAATTGCTTGATATTATGTAGAAGAGAGATATCATAGGTCATATGTTGTGATGGACTGAATCTATTATCCAAAGGTTGGATCCAAGACTAGTAAAATAACAGTTAAAAATTATCAAGAATTGAGCATTTACCCATAAAATTGGCACTAGCATTGGCTTCAAAACTTGAAGTATTAGACTTTCCTGCTCGCACATTCTGTAGCATTTGAATCAATTTCTCACATTGATCACTTGTAAATCCTTATGAATTCATGACATTTCCAGCAGCACTTGTCATGTTTTCTTCATCTGCCATGTTTGCATTGGCCTGTACACTTGGATAGTTCCTCTTAGATTTATTAAACTTAAAGGATTGTGGGTATTCAACTAACTTGTAGCATTTCTCCTTTTTATGTCCATGTTTCTTACAATAAGAGTAAAATATATTTTCTCTCCTGATTTCTGTGTTAGAATATTGATTAAATACTTGATTGGTTCCCTTGTATCCACTGTAACCCTTTTGATTTTTTTCTTTTTGGACATTAACATTGAAAGCAGTAGAGTCAGTAGCAACTTGATTTCTAGAATGAACTTCTCTTTGAGTTTCTTCATGCAAAACAATTGAATATGCTTGTGCCATAGTAGGGAGTGGGTTCATCATTAATATGTTCCCCCTTATTCCAGAATAATTCTCATTTAGTCCCATAAAGAACTGAATTAATTGTTGATTTTCATTCATTTTTAAATTATGTATTTTTGCACCACAATTGCAATCACAGCTACATATCATAAAAGTATTGAGTACCTTCATTTGGTCCCAAATCCTCTTCAGTTTTGTGAAGTATCTAGCAACATCACTTGCTGCTTGAAAGATGCTGTTCAGTTCCCTTTGTAGTTGAAACATTTTGGTACCATCTGTCTGCCCATACCTTTGCTCCAATTCATTCCATAGATCCTCAATTGTTTGGGAGTAAATTACGCTCTCTACTATCTCCTTGCTAAGATAATTCAACAACCAGACCAACACCATGTCATTGCACCTTCTCCATTGCTCAAAGAAAGGTGTGTCCTCCGATGACATTTTACAACCTCCATTAATGAATCCCAACTTATTCTTTGCAGAATGTGAGATTAGCACACCCCTCCTCCAATTTTCATAGCTTGTTTCATCAAAACTAATGTTTATCAAATTTACTCCAGGCGAATCAGAAGAGGTAAGGAAATAAGGATGACTTGCATCAATCATTTTAGGTGCAACAACTTCAGGAGCCTTAGAGGTAGCATTCCCAATCACTGTTTCTACCACGATGAGAACTATGTATCAGAATGATAAATAGATAGATCGATAATCAGAATTTTCTCTTTGATACCATGAAAGAAAAGAAGAAATTTTGAGAAAAATAACTCTCATTTTCTTGTATATTTTGTATTGCCCATAAGCTCCTTTATATACACAATCGTTCAAGGTAAAAAATTGAAGACTCCTAATCAAAACTCTATAAAATTGAAGACTCCTAATCAAAACTCTATAAGTAGTCTCCTAATATAATTGTTTAAAATATGTACAACTCTTATTTATAAGAGTAAGAGTTTGATCACAGTTAAACTAATAATATGACTAGAGCTCGGATAGATTACAAGCATATAAGTGACCCAATATAGATGGCCCAACAACAAACAATCAGCTGCTTCCTGGTCTAAATCAAAAGAAACAAACGACCCAAATACTCACTGCCTTTATTGTTTCTGCACTACTGCCATTGTACTGCTACTACCGCGACTGTCAACAATAACCCTATTAATATTTTGAAAACATACAATAATAATTCTTTTCATATTTTAGAATGACTTTAAGTATTAAAGATAGAATTGAAAAAAATATGGTTGATTATTTTTTGAATTTTGAAATTAATAAGTATTTTAAAATAATTATTTTTAATATATATAACAATTAAAATGGAACGATGGAAGTATAAAAGATTATATTGCGGAAACTGATTTGGGTTCTATATTACTCTTTAGCCTTCAGAATCATAAGGTAAAATTAGTGTTATTTAATGTGTTGTGTTTCTTTATATTTTTTCTAATTACACGTGTACAAATAAAAAGATGCCTGATGGCATGAAACACTTTTTAGATTATTAAATTGACCTGACTGAAGCTAACTATTCTATACTTATCAATTCCATTTTGATGTGATATATGAACTGAACTAATCTATAAGCATGCAAAATAAAAATCTTAGTTCTCATGCAAAAAATAATGTTTATAGATTTGAGTAGAATCTTTCAAGGGTAAATCATGTTGCTCTCAAAATATTTCTTCTATTTTTTTTTTCCGATTATATAAGAGTAGGGGAAAGGAAAAATGAAGAAGAGAATTATAAGAAGGAGAATTAAGCTCTTATTTAAAAAAACGAAAGTTCAAGTAATCAATCATTGAACTACTAATATCTCCGCTCTTCAAATGTTTCATTCGTTATTTTTTTTTTTCATGGATCAAGCACGTAACTTTTCTTTTTTTTTCTTTGCTAGTGCGTGGTGCTTAGATTTGAACTCAAAATCATAATCTTACCTGATATCATGTCGAATTGGTATATGTATTGTCTAAAAATTTAAGTAGTTAATAATAAGTCAATAACACAGATTTATTCACTTAATTTTGTCTTAAATAATTTCAAATATTTGATTCGATTTTATTAGCAATACTAAATATTGTGTCTTTATTTTTATAAAAAGAAATTAAAGTTTCAATATTACTTTAATGTTTCTTTATACTGCTTTACTTAATACGCAAAACAAAAATTTAATTATAAACCCCGTGTCTAATGCGTATTGTCAAATAAACTGTAACATATGATTCCGCCAATAAACCCCGTATATTGAGTTCTTATTTGTTCTAACATTCTCGTATTATGTGCATAAGGTCAAATTAAAACTGTACATTGATTCAAATTGAATAAATAATTTACTTTATACAAATAAAAGTATGTCAACATTTGGGTATGAACAAATAGGAAGGCAAATTTGTCCTTTTATTCCCTCAAATATTGATAAAATCTTATTTTTTTCATTGTATATTTAATTAAATATATTTTGATGAGCACTTTTAGTCTCTTTACTTGATAATTTTTATAAATTTACTGAATTATTAATAGTTACAACACTTAGTTATTCATTTGTTGTATTGAATTTGTACTGTTACTTTATATTTGATGATAATATAATGATATAAATCTAGAAAAAATTTAAGTATAATATGTTTCATATATATGTGTGTGTGTTAAAGGATCAAAGAATTAAGTGCTCAAGGGAAGAAGTTAAAGGAAGGCAGTAGTAGGCTTACTGATCAGTTCCTATCATTAACTATAAGTACCTGAATTAGATACGTACTTAGGGTTTATATTGATAGTTAGAATAGTTAGTTAAGCTTCAAATAAACTAACCCTCATGAGAGGTGTATATATATCTGTAATGTATGTGTACTCAATACTCAAGATACATGAATAAGAAAATACAGCTATACTCTCTCAACATTCTCTCTTCTTCTCTCCATTATCATCATCATCATCTTCTTCTTTTTCTTCTTTCTTTTCTTCCTTGATTCTCTTGTGTTCATCAAGAACACTATCAATCTCATATTATAATATGGTATCAGAGACTAGTCACTAAAATCGAGGCAGTTGTTTGATCTGGAAAAGAGTTTGAATTAATTGCAGTTCTTGCAAATTTCATCTAATGATGGCAATCAATGGAAGCTTGGGCAACAATGGAAGAACTGGGGTTGAGATAGAGATCTCACAACCTTTCAACCTTGCTCAAACTATTGAAATTGACTATAATTATCCACTATTCCTATTCCCTACAGATCAAAGTGAAATTTAAATCATCTTATTTTAACCTACCGGGATAGAAAATTTCTCAATTTGGTACAGATTCATGAAGTTTCCATTGTTGGGAAGGAATAAGATTGGGCTTGTGGATGGAACATGTAGCAAAGTAAAGTTCCCTAAGAACTTGTGGAATTACTGGGAAAGGGTGAATGCAGTGGTGCTTTCTTGGATCATGAATTCTCACTACAAAAACTGCACAAAAAATGAGGACCAATATGGACGGACCATGTAGGTTTATTGGGAAAAAGTATTGACAGACTGATATTCTTCAAAATTTAGCTCGTTGAGAATAACAAACTGACATACAAAATCTGTTAATATCGAGGAACGTCCGTCAGTTTATTAACATTTAAGTTGGTGGGTTTTTATAAATACCACCCGACGTAAAAAAATAGATTACCGACGGACACCCTTGGTTCATTAATTAATTAATAAATTATTTTTTTATAAAAAAATCTAAATATCTATCTCTTTCCACCTTATGTTCTTCATAGCCAAGAATAAACCGATGGACTGTATTGATTTTCTGAGTTTTTGCATTTGATTTTTTTGCAGAAAATTGACGGGCAAACCTACACTATCTGTCGATTTGCTGCAAAAAAAATCAAATGCAGAAACCTGCAATTTTTGCATCCCACCTGCCAAAATAATTGCAATTCAATATTTAGCTACACACCAGCACTAAATACTGCCAAATCAATTCTAAATGAGCTATAGCATCAACAACATACTAATTATCAACTAAAAACATCAAAAATAATACTAAATATTGTAAAGACCTTCAAAAGTCCCTAAGACTAGATTCTAGACTTGAAGTAGAAACCAACAGAAAAGGGACAAAATCTTACAGGACGAGTCACATCACGACTCGTGATGAGATGTCACAGATCATGACATGACCCATGGTGAGCAACTAAGTTTCCAAGACCCTGATCCAATGAGCCACATGATGAATCATTACGCCATGTAACGACTTGTGGCCATGATCCATGAGATGGGAATCAGAGAAGGTCCAAAGTACGGTCAGTGACCACGAGTCACTGTACGACTCGTGGTGTCATATGATGGGTAGTGACATGGAGTCGTAGCGAGGAGATTAGAGACTGACCAAACTTAACTCTGGTGACCACGAGTAGTCACCAGAAGTCGTGGTCAGTCACCACGAGAGGTATGACGACTCGTCGTCACTAGACGGGTCAAATTTTCTACCCGAGTTCCCAAGGGTGTTTTAGTAATTCTCTATATTTTAGTCACCTAAACCAGAATATTTAGGAATTTATAAATAGTATATTTAAGGGCTTAATTAGTCTAACTCTTATTACCTTTCATAACAATGTAAGATCAAGAATCATTAGCTCTCAAGTCATCAAGCAAGATAGGGATTCATCATCCTCGACCTAGGGATCTTCAAACTTGAGTCTAGTTCTTCATTCTAGGTATGTAAGGCTAACCTAAGTGAGGATTTCTATTTTTCCTCATGCCCTACATCTATATAAGATTTTTGAGATTAAAGCTAGAATTTTTTCCCAAATTCTTGAATTGTCTTCTTCCCTATGGTTGAATTGCTCATTATTATTAAATTCTTCATATTGAGTTATATCTATTGTATATATTAATCATTGATTATAATCTTATTCTCTTGATTGTTGATTATTATTCTCTTGTTGATTCTTGATTGATTGTTGATGGCTCATGTCTCTTATCCCGTGAATCCTATTGCACAAAAGTCATGATTTTGAAGGCATTGTTATTTGAGAAAAAAAGCATTAGTTTCATAAAGTTAAGAAGATTTTTAAGAGAGTTTTCATAAACATATTTCGAGGAAGAAAGTATGATTTCTAGCACAATTTTCAAAAGCACAAACTAAAGTCTTATTTTTTTTGAAAATCAAGAATTTTGAGCATAGAATCTCACAAGTTCTTACAAGAGATTTGGAGCATGGAGGCTCCCAAGTTTTCAAAAAAAATTTTGAGCCAAGGATCAACAGAGATTTAAAACATCTATTATATCTATAGCTAAAGTGCTTTATAAAAGATGTTTTTAGTTGCCTTAGATAAGTATATTTATATGAGCATAGTTTTGGGAGATTTATTTAGCATCAAGTGGGTGAAGAGTTCAGATAACTCGTAATCTCCAGAACTACGTAGCTAACATAGGTTAGGATCATACTTTTGATTTGCGTGACTCCTCAGATAAGTCTCTGGTAAGGACTTCAATTATGGATCCACAATTTAACGTTCTTTGCCCTGGCAACTTTGAGTGGCTCTGCCAACTTGGTGTGAGATAGTTGGGCATTATGTGCTCATTCATGATGGTGTCGATTATGAAAAATTCTACAAGTTAAGGTTATGTATTTTTTCATGTATTTTCAGAAATTGTTTAGATGCACAATTTTATTCCAAAACTATTTTACCCATTGATCATATTATATTTTATGCATCATTTAGAGCTTCACTTTCAATTATATTATTTCAGTCAGTTATCCTTTCAGTTTAGATATTTTTTCTTAACTGTTATTTCATTCATCCTTATTATATATCTTACATTTCATGTACATACGCCAGTTGGTGTTACATCTTATGATGATGCAGATTCAGGTAGACAGGATCATCAGTAGACGCATCGTTAGGATATCACATTTATCCACTTGTTGGTGAGGCCTCATAATTTTAGAGAGTCCTAGTCACTTGAGTCATTTTATTTTATAGAGCTTGAGGTAGCCGTGGGAACTTTGTACTAGCACCTATCTTCAGTTATTAGAAGCTTCATAGATGATATAATCAAAAGTTGAGTCAACAATGTTACTTTATAAAATTGATTTTAGTTTTAGTTAATAATTCTTACTTTATTATATTGAGCTCATACAGTTATTAATTTTTCACTTTTTAATTGTATTCTCAACTTGTAGTAAGCCAAACCAAGGGTTTGCTTGGATCACTAGGTGATCTAAGTGCTGGCCACGTCCAGGGTCTATACTCGGGGCGTGACAAACTTGGTATCAAATCCTTAGGTTCATAGAATCCTAGGGTGTCTATGAAACCACGTCTAGTAGTGTTCTTCTTATAGGTGTGAAGCGCCACATATATAATAGGAATACTACAGGGCGTTAGGAAATACTTCCTTTCTTTCATACTCTAGATCATGCGATAGAGTTTAAATCTATAAAGACTTTTTCCTAACTCGTGTATTTACGTGTTTCAGATCATACCTCCTAAATGTACTGCCAGCCAGAGGAATGCAACTAACATGCCTTCACAGACTAGGATATAGACCCGGAATGATCCACGTACTCTAGTTCAGGGATCTAGTGTCGAGGCCCAGGATGGACCAACTACTAGAGGTAGAATTCCAGAGACTCCACTTCCTCAGCCTCCTTGTATGGGTACTTTAGAGGTAGAGTTTAGAGGGGCTATCCAAATGCTCATTCAGTTGGTGGCTGCTCAGTTAGGCCGTTAGAACTCAGCACTAGGTAGTTTCAGTTTTCATGATTCAGGGGCATCAAGGATTAGAGAGTTCTTGACAATGAATCCCCTAGTATTTACAGGGTCAAAGGTTGATGAGGACCCTCAAAACTTTATTCATGAGATCTGAAGACTCTAAAAGCAATGCATGCCACAAAGACAGAGGAAGTTGAGTTTTCTTCTTATCAGCCCAAGGATATGGATAACATATGGTATGAAAAGTGGGAGCAAGGGCGAGCTGAGAATTGATCACACCTAAATTACACCTTGCAATGAAGTATAAAGCGGTGGTTGTCAAATATAGTAACCCAACTAGGTTGGGGTCGATCCCAAAGGAAATAGGAAAGAAATAATTTATTAATAGTGAGAAATCAACCGGTAGTCAATATTTCAGAAGGGAGGTTGCAAATAAACGAAAGAGCAATTCTAAGCAGTGATTAAGTTGTTATCAAATTGATGAGGAAAAACTAGGATTGGTGTTCCCCATAATTTTATAACATAGTAAGCTTATTTTATTAGTAATCTATTCTGGTAAATTTTGTGTAAGACTGACGATTAAGTTCATCTAACGTCTCGCGGCCTACATAGATGAATTTCACCTAAATCCTCTAGGACTTTAGGTGTGTATATTTTGCTCTCGCCATAAGTCTTGGATTAACTATCCTCAATTAGAGCTCAAGTTAATTAGATGAGGGTTGGTAGCCTCAAATTTCTATTGTTGTTCTCTTTTCCTAACTTCAACCTCTTTGGTCAAGCAAGTTGATGATACGCGCACGTTTCAATGTTTGCAACCTTAAAACTCATTAAAAAGAAGAGAATAACAACCCACTCAATTTACCATTCAAGAATCACAATTTTATTTTGCCTACTTCCGTTAATTCATCATGGTTCCCACAACCCCAGCTCAAGAGATTTAGTCACTCATGTTTGAAGAAACAATAATATAAGATTTATAAGAAATCATAATGAAATACTTACAATAATATGAAATTGTTTGAAAAATCTCGAAAGTTAATTAGAATCACAAGAACTTGATATTTTTTTCAACACTAGTATGAAATAATATTTTTCACACTTACAATAATTCAATGCAAGAATAAGTGGTGAATTCAAGTTTCTAACAAGATTCTACAATATTCGATAATTAAAATTTCCTAAGAAGGGGTGTATATAGTAGTAGAATGGACTGGAATTGCACTTTATAGCTTCTGTTCCTAATTGGTATGGGATTGCATTTTAGCCGTCTAGGACTACCCTGCGCGTCGCACCCCTTGGTGCACCAATAGGCCACCACACGTGCCTCTGGTTGTGCTGGTGTGCCTGTGCGCTACGCAATGCAGTGCACTAGCATGCCAGTGCAATGCCAACCTTCTTTAATCGTGTTTTTCTCAATTCGGCTTTGCCATACTTGCTTTTTAAGCCATAAATAAGTCCAAATCCGTCACTTTAATCCCTGCAAATATCTAATCATGTGTGTTAATATATTTTTCACAAATATCATATATAACCAATGAAAATACACATAATTTATTCTCAAAATATAGTTAAGTATGGATAAAATATGACGAATAAGTGCGTAAATATGCCCAACATCACCACCCCACACTTAAACTATTATTCGTCCTCGAACAATCTACTACTTCCACACTTAAATTCAACTACAAAATTCACCCTATGAATAGGTCTACTTACATTCGGGGTCATTATACAATTTATTGGGTTCTATGTAGTTTTGATGATTGACAAAATAATTATGAAACAAGTAAGTCAAGTTATTCCAAAGGAGTGCAAAATCCACTGTCTAAATGAGCTGAAATTGCAGCAGTATAATGTCTAATTAAATACAAGTGTGCACGCATCAAGAGATGATTAAGCGACGTCACACAAGCTCAGTGAAATAAACATGTGTTGATTTAAAAGAGTTGGAGTGTGACTAAAACATAATGGAAGACAAGAGATAGACTTGAAGAAGGAGTTGCATTTGAAATAGAGCTCCTAAGAAAGAAGGGACTGTTGCAGTGAAAGTTTAAAGTTGAGAAGAACTCTGTGAAGAGTTGTGCATATATAGAAGAGTTACTACTCAGAGTTAAGCACACACTTACAAAGAGAGAAAAAGACAATTAGCAAAGTAGTGTGTAATACCCAAAGTGTGAAGAAACTCAATTGAAGAACTTGGTCCTAGTAAAGTGATACGCTAGAGTTAGCATTCTTGTACTAGGAGTTATTCATTGAGTTTTAATTTGATGCAATCTTGATTCAGTAAGTTATAAACTGAATCAAGAACATTTAGTCTTCCAGTAGAGTACAATACAGGGCGTTGGGAACACATTCCTAGGGAGGAGTGTGAGTAGCTAGAAATTAGATTTTATAATTCTTTTAGGTTACGAGAGTTGTAATCTTCTTTTGAAGAGGCTCATTGAGTTTAGTGAAGTTGGAAAAAATCTTGTGGAGGTACAGGTTATGGTTTTTCACCTTTTTAGCTGGGTGTTTTCCATGCTAAAATTACTGTGTTCTTTACTTACTGCATTTAACTGCTTAAGTGAAACATGTTACGAAACCTATTTCATTTATAGGCAAACAATTAAGTTAAAGATACAATATCTTGGTAGTGTAGAATAACAATTGGTATCAGAGCGAGTTTATCTTATAAGACTAACACCGAAGATAAATCATGATGGATTCTGCACCACTTATTGGGCACAGTGAAGGGCAGTCAACAACTCAACCTCCTCTCTTTAATGGATCACAGTTTATTTGGTGGAAGAAACGTATGGAGAATTTTATTCAAGCTGAAGACTACGAGTTGTGGGATAGGATCACTACTGGACCAACCATTCCTATGAAGATGGTGGATGGAGTTAAGGTGATGAAGATAAGATCGAAACTTACTGCTGAAGATCTGGTGGCTCTCAAAAAGTACACAAAAGCCAAAAACATTTTGGTATGTGGCCTAGGCCCTGATGAGAACAAGTGGATTTCAAACTACACTACTGCCAAATAGTAATGGGATATGTTGATCAATGCTCATGAAGAGACAAGTCAAGTAAGGAAATTCAGAGTTGTTATGCTAATCTATGAATATGAAACCTCCAGGATGAAGGACAATGAGTCTATGCAAGAAATGATTACAAGAATCACATCCTTAGTTAGTGAACTATCTTCCCTAGGAAAGGTATTTACCACTGAAGAGAAAGTTGACAAAATTCTGAGGATCCTCCCTAAAGCCAAATGGGATGTTAAATTCACTGCTATAAGGGAAGCTAAAGATATCTCTATCATGACACTTTGATGAGTTGGTAGGGGACCTGAAGACTTATGTGATGAACATGGATGATCTTAAGAAGGAAGATGGAACCAAGAAACTGGTTCAAAAAGCATATGATAGTGATGATTCTGACCTTGATGATGATCAAGTGGCATTTCTACCAAAAAAGCTTAAGAGATTTCTCAAGAAAAAGAAGAGCTATGACAAGAAAGGAACAAATAGCAAAAAGAGTTCCAATGATAAATCTCCAGCAGGTTGCTACAAATGTTACAAAACTGATCACATGATTAAGGATTGTCCACTTTGGGAAATTGAGTGGAGAAAAGAAAGGGCTGAAAAGGAAAAGAAAGAAAAGGCAAAGAAGAAGAAAAAGGGAAATTATGCAATGATGGCTGCATGGGGATCTGAATTTGATGATTCTGATGAAGAAATTGATGAGATTGCATTCATAGCTATAGGAGACTCTGACCTTAATGAGGGAGACAAGAATTCTGAGGTAAGTACTCCTGACTTAAATGAAAACTTGCATACTCTTTCTAAAAGAGAACTTATTTCCATGATGAATGCTTCAATGAATAATCTCCAAGAGGTTACCTCTGAATAGGGATCAATTGTTTAGTGCTCTTGCTAGTTTAAAGTTTGAGTTCATTGATCTTAAAATGGCAAGAATGTCACTAATAAAGAAAATAGTACCCTAAAAGAACAAGTTATCCAACTTGAGTCTGTAAATTAAGTTCTAAAAAATGGAAGTTCGAAAGAATCTTCCTTTTAAAAGGAAGAGATGATTGAGAATCTAAAAAAGGTTGAGTCAGAACTCAAACACTATAAAATTGAATATTTTTGTGAAAAAGAAAAAGTAAGAAAATTGAGTCTGGAAGTGTCTAGGTTAAAACTAGATCTTGAGAAAGTAAGTAGGTGGACCAAGTCATCTAGAATCATAAATAACTTAAGTGGAATAATTCACAATGAAAGGGCTGGAATAGGTTTTCATAAAGAAACTAATATCACTGATGATATCTGTTACTTGTTTAGAAAGCTTGGACACCCCACCACTAAATGTCCAGTGGAATTTAGGAGTAGAAATAGGAGCACTATGTTAGCAAAAGGAAACTGGATGAAACCTGCTCACAAGAACAGGCTCAACAACCTATTGACAAGTTGGGCAAGAAGAAATTTGATTTACCTTTTTAATCAAAAAAAGGACCCAAGATTGTCTGGGTTTCTATAACTAATCCCTGAAACTGTTTTGCAGGTGAGAGTGAAAGGAAGCAAGGATTGGTACATGGATAGTTCTTGTTCAAGGCACGTGATTGGGAGATAAACAAAGGTTTCTTTCACTCATTCCACTCAAAGGGGGGAATGTATCCTTTGGAGATGGGAAAAAAAGTACTATCACTGGAATTTGAAAATTTGGAAGAACAGAAGCAAAAACTTTGGAAGAAATGTATCATGTAGATGGATTGAAGCACAATCTACTGAATATATGTCAATTGTGTGACAAAGGGAATAAGGTAACTTTTACTTCTGAAGGTTGCAAGGTCAAAAAGTTGGATACAAAAGAAATTATTCTAAGTGCAGCAGATAGAAAAATATGTACAAGGAAAACATCATGGGAATGTTTGGTACAAATTTGACATGTCTCAATGCAATGGACTGTGATCCCCTTCTCTGGCACTGTCATGACCTGAGTCTACACCCTGGATGCGACACGGTACTTAGGATCAAAAGTGACCCCAAGCAAATCCTGGTAGAGCATACTGATAAAATTGAACATACATGAGCGGAAGCTGATAACAAAATTTATTATAACTGTACAAATGACCAAAAGTCTGAAAAACTAGCTGAGTCTGTAAACATTGTCTGAAAGCCTTCTAATCATGAATTGAAGAGCTGCTGTGACAAATCCCCAACTAACTCTAAGGTCTGAAAACTAAACAAAACTAAAATGTAAAATAAGCTCTTGTCCTCGGAAGATGAGGACTTACCACTGAGCGCTCTGAAATCACCGGAGAACTACTGACGATGCTAGGATTGAAAATCTGCACCTATATCATAAGACGGTACAACATAAAAAGTATGCATCAGTACTTTGAATGTACTGAGTAAGTGAGATATGAAACAAACATAATTATGCTGAAAATATGAATACTACGGACAGGACATAAAATGACCATAACGGAAATCATAAGTACCGAGCATCAAAAAATATGATAAATACTGTAAGTACTAACAACTGATTGAAGGTCATAAATATATCCTGAAATCTAGAGGACTGGACTGAGACTGTACTGGACTATACTGTTGGAGAGTCTATAACCGACATACAACCATATGAGCTAGATGTGGAGTCTGATGTATACACCCCATCAGAGAAAGCCCACTATACCTTGTCAGGGTATAGTGGCTGAGCTGGGTGATCACTATCTGAGGCCCAGTCGGGCTAATAACCTACGATGGCAATGTAGTTGTTACACCCCGTAAAATATTATTGGTTAGTAGGCGTACGCGTGGATTTCTGACGAGTAAGGAGAGCTTGACGTCTGTGGAAAGAGCCTCTAAAATAGTGTTGGGCAAGGCTAGGCTGCGAGGGGCCAGCATAACGCGTTGGCCGGCAGTGTACTGGCCAGCTCGGCGCGCCAGGCCTACTGGCACTTTGGGAGGCATGGCGCGGCACTGAGGTGGCGCAATGGACGGCGTGAGGCGCTCCCCAGTCCACTGCCCATGTATATATATAGGTCCTTTGCTCATTTTAATTCATTTCCCATATATCCCCTCGGCCAGAGAAGAAGTAAACCGCATTTTTCACCACCTTTTCATCCAATTACCCTATCAAACACCGTCCAAATATAAATTAACTTCAGGTAACAAGTCCTACGCCTACGGAAAGCATTACTATAGAGTTATTTCTCGAAAATTCGCTCGGCAAATCGGAACTCCGCCGAGTAAAAGTTGTCAGAATTACTCCAAATTAAATCCTAAATGGCCACAGACATTAGGTAAGCACTTCTCCCTTCTGAACTCTAGGGAAATTATAGGTTTTCAGCCGAGTTATTCAAATTTGAATTATAATAAATATTATTATCAAAATTTATTGTTATTTGTCAAAGTTAGTATTGAAATTAGCCCTATTCTCTCAGTATCAGGGCTGCAGTTAGATAGAACTGTCGGTTACAAGTTGAATCTCGACGGTAAATGAAAAGTTAGCACTTGAGGTATGTAAGGCTATCCTTTCGGCAAGTTATGTTCGTCGTAAAATTAGTACGACTTGTGTATCTATAGTACTTCAGAGTAAATCTATTGTGGTCAGCTGTTGTGCATTGAATTGAGACGATAACGATGATATACCCACCCTTGTCAGAGTTAACCCTAACCAGCTTGATTGTTGCATATGCTATTTGGGGTTTGGGTGTTGTTGCCTATAAGGTTATGCTTGCAGGAGCAGTATGATGTACGAAGGGACCAGATGGAGGCCGCGAGGGTCGTATCCAGTTTTCAAGACTTCTATTATGACCCATAGTCGATCCAAGGCTCGGGGTCCAGCTACAATAGTTACATTATGTCCCATAGTCGAGTTAAGGCTCGGGGCCCAGTTATAGTAGCTACAGTATGATCCATAGTAGAGCCAAGGCTCTGGATCTAGATACAACAGTCACATTATGACCCATAGTCAAGCCAAGGCCCGGGGTCCAGTTATCAGAGATTACATTATGACCCATAGTCGAGCCAAGGCTCAGGGTCCATCTACATAGCTCAGACACAGATACAACTACAGGAGCCTATCCGGCTCAGATACACTTTCAGAGAACGAGTATTCCTGAGTTACAGTATGTTACACTCCCTTAGTAGCCAGACAGTAGAGTGTACATTGTTTGTACCTGCCGGGGCTTATGGGGGCCCAGGTAGGTTATTCTGTGCTGTTTGTACCTTTCAGGCTTATGAGGTCCCGGTTAGGTTCTTGTTTGTGATGTATACTTGTTAGTTAGATGTTTCAGATAGTGAGATCGTTCAGGTTAAACTCTTACCTTTCTTCATGATTACTTCAGTTCTATTAACTTTCATTTAGTTATCATTTCAATACCTTACATATTCGGTATATATTATATTGATGCCCATCCTTGGGGCGCTGCATTACTTGCCTGCAGGTGCGGGTAGACACGGTTCGGGGCATTCTTAGTCATCAGCTGGAGTAGCAGTTCATTCAGCTCCTTTCCTCTAGAGTTGATAGATAGAAGAGGTTTGTTCTTTTGTTTTACAGTTTATGGATAGGTCGGGGCCCTGTCTCAACCATTATTCCACTCTTAGAGGCTTGCGGCTACAGATTTCCAGTGGTTAGCTTTTGTTGTTAGCCGTGTGGGGCTTATGTATGTTTTATTTCATGTGATGGCCGTGTGAGGCCTTTTTTAGCTGTCAGTTAGAAGCCTTGTCGGCTATAGCTTGGTTAGTTGCCTGATTTCATTTCAGTTATAACTAGACAACATGGTGGTCTTGTCGGCTGCATAAAATCCCTATTATTGTGTTGTTACTGGTTAGCTGTCTTCTTCTACAGGTAGCCTTGTCGGCCAGAGGCTGTATTTACAACCGAGATATAGCTCGTCGAATCCTTGAATTAAGTTGCAGGTGTGCACCAGTAGCGCACCAGGCCAGTCAAGTTAGTCCAGATCCCAGTGTGGCACTAGGTGTCAGTTATGCCTCCTAGGGTGGGGCGTGACAATAGTTATGGGAACTTGGGTGCGCTTAACCCCGATCGTCTCGGTGCTAAGTTCTACTCCCACTAAACTCCTAACTGTATCTAACTTTGCTGATAGCTCGAAACTGATGTCCTAAGACTTAAGTCAGGACTACTTATCTAGAAGCGTCCTGAGAGTCTGAAGGACATGATAACTGAATTACTGGTGTTCTAAGACTTGTCATAGTTGCTTTATCTGAAAGCATCATAACCATATAAAGAACATATGATGATTGATAACTGAGACTATGGAGTTTTACTAAACTCCTCAAAGAATGACTATAGTCAAACTAATCAGCTGACATTTTTGTAGGATATGCTAAGTACTGATTGAGACTCTGAAACTGAATATACAGAAAGCCTAAATATTGTTCAGATACCCATACTAATGTTCATGATTATGAACAAGTTATTCTGACAAGGGTAAATTCACCTCTAGACTATGCATCATGCATGCCTCCTTCGACATCACATTAAGGAATTAGGCTAAATTACATATTACGCAAGATGAGATATAAAGCAGGAATCATAACAGGTGGTAATATTTAAAGATATTAAAAATCATAATAAGGATAGGAATCATAATCTGCCCAAAAGGTAACCCTAGCTTTAATCTCTTACAGGGCTAAAGCCGATAAAGTTTTCCTTAAGAATTTCGGGCACAGGGGGAAAAGAGTTTTCCTTGTTGGAAATCCCACATACCTGGAGAAGAGTTTTCTTGAGAAAGCACCTGAATTCTGAGGAGGAAGAGGAACCCTAGTTGTTTCTCTGAGAAGTTTGCTCTGGTTTCTCACGTACTGTTTGTGAGAGAAAAGTGAGAAGTGAGGGAGAAATAATCGACTGATCCTCTAAATCCCTTTCCCAATAATCCCAAAACGACATAGTTTAAGCATTAAAATAATAGAAAGTTACAAAATGTCCCTGAGGGGACATCTGGAAAACTATCGTCGGGATCCAATAGGTCACACAATGGGTCGTTGGTTTTGACCACAACCCATTGGGACCAGTCGTTGGTCCTAGGCTAAATATTCTAGCTTATTAGAACCGGATAATAGATGAGACCTATGATTCATCTAATGAACCAACGAATCATTGGTTCCGCTCGTTATCACTGGAAGATTACAACAAAAGACTAAACCTCCTGCTAATAGATGACAGAACGACTCATTGGCTGACACAACGGGTCATTTTTTACTGCTTGTCGTCACTACTGGGGGGTACTTGAAGGATTTATGGGCTTGACTAATGGATGAATAACATGAATCAATGTAGGATACAATGGGTCATCTAACCCAATCGTTGCCCCTAAAAGAACTCCATATCTCCAAGTCCTCTCCTAATGATTCAGTACGACAGGCCATTGTTTCCTCCAATGACTCGTCACTAGGCTTATTAGTTCTGGGAAAGGTTGGGTCAAGTTTCTGAACTGAGTAACAAAGAGTGACAGGACGGCTCATTAATGCTCACAACGGGTCGTTCCATGTCTCGTTGGTTCCTGAAAGACAACTGTAAAGGCTGACAACGGCTCAAGCAATGGGTCGTTTCTGACAATGACTCATTGTCTAAGTCATTCTAAGATAGGATTTTCTAGTGTCATTCTGGTTTTTCACGCTTATTCTAAATTTTTGGTCTACAAAACTTTTAGAGTGTTACAATATCTTCCCCTTGGGATCATTCATCCTCGAATGAAGGCTAAATAAGCTAAAAGACTGGGGAAAGATACTGCAACTCCGAACTGCAAGCTATAAACTGATTGCTGAAGGAGTGACTGACTTTGACTGAGGTATACTAACTGAAATTATGCAACTAGGATGAACCTTTAAATATGAATAGACCTAGAGGGTATTGAACTGAAAGGAGTACTGAGGAGGGACTTAATACCTGATGCTGAAGCTGAACTAGAAGGGAATAAATGAGGGTATTTAGCCATCATGTCTGCTTCTGCTTTCTATATAGCTCCCTCAACTGGATGGTTCCTCCATAAGACCGTTACTAAAGCGACCTCCTTATTTCTCAGCTTACGAACCTAATGATTTAGGATTTGAACTGGAAATTTTTCGTAAAAGAGACTATCCTTTACACCAAAACTTTCTAGAGGCACTATTGAGGCTGGGCCACCGATGCATTTCTTTAACATGGACACGTGAAAGACTGGGTGCACCGATGCTAACCCTGCAGGTAAGTACAGCTCATAAGCCACATTGCCACTGCGTCTCAGGATTCTTTAAGGACCGATATATCTGGGACTGAGTTTTTTTTCTTCTCGAATCTCATCACCCCCTTCATAGGTGATATTTTCAGTATTTCCAATCATCCACAACAAACTCCAACTCCCTTTTTCTCACATCTGCATAAGATTTCTATTGACTTTGAGTTGTTCTCAGTCGTTCCCTGATAATTTGAACCTTCTGCATGGCCTCATGTACTGAATTCAGACATATCAAGGAAGCGTCACCAACCTCAAACGACCCTATAGGATATCTGCACCTCCTACCATATAATGATTCAAATAGGGCTATATGAATACTAGAGTCGTAGTTGTTGTTGTATGCAAACTTGATAAGGAGTAGTTGATCATCCCAATTGCCTTTGAAGTTGATCACATAAGCCCTCAACATACCCTCTACAGTCTGAATTGTCCTCTTAGACTATCCATCTGTCTTCGGATGGAAAGTTGTGCTGAGCTTGACCTGAGTAATAAGTCCTTTCTGGAATGATTTTAAAAAGTGCGAGGTGAACTGAGTACCCCTATCGGATAAAGGAACCCCGTGTAGACTGACCAATTCCCAAATATACAATCTAGCATAATCTTTTGTTGAATCTATGGTCTTAACTGGAAGAAAATGCACTGACTTAGTCATCCGATCTAGAACCACCCAAACTGAGTCATATTGTCGGCCAGTGCGAGGCAAACCTGTGATAAAGTACATATTCAGTTCTTCCCACTTCCAAGTAGGAATACTGATATCCTAAGTCATATCCCTGGGTCTCTGATGTTCAACTTTGACCTGTTGGTAGTTTGGACACTTAACCACAAATTCTGCAATGTCTTTCTTCATGCCATTTGTCATGACCCACCTTGGGAGGTGTAACTGGCACCTAATGCCACACTGGACATTGAGCTGACCTAGCTGGATATATACACCTCTGGTGTATACCGACATCACATAATCAAGAAAATAATTAGCTATATCTCAGCTCAAACATAGCCTTAGGTCAACAAGGCCACAATATATGCCTGTGCAAACACAGCCCCAACAGTGCAATAATAACATCATTCTATGCGGGCCAACAAGACCACCATGTTGTCTAAATCATATCAAAAGGAAGACAGGCGCACATCTATATATATAAAAGCCAACAAGGCTGCCAACTGATAATACAATTAGGCCTCACACGACCAACAATGCAAGTCTAACAGTTTGTAGTCTGCAAGCCTCTAAGAGTAAGATATTGGGTAGGACAGGGCACCAACCTACTCTAAAAACTATACAACAAAGACAGGCAAACCTCTAATGTCTGGAAAATCCGCAGGAAGGGAGATGGCCAGTCTACTGCAGGTGAACAACTACTAAAGAGGTCTCGAAACCTATCTGTCTGAACCTGCAGGCAAGTATGCAGTGCCCCATGCGTGGGTGTCAGTACAATATGTATCGAATATGTAAGGCTGTAATAAGCTGGAATTGAAACTGATAATAAGAACTGAATGTAAACAGCTATAAGAGTCATAGGATAACCTGAACAATCTCATTTGTACAATAGCATACTAACAAGCATTAGTCAATTTAGAACCTAACCTGACCTTCATAATCCTGGTAGGTACAAGCAATCAAACAATAACGTACCTGACCCCCATAAGCCATGGAAAGTATAGTCCAATCTAAATACCCTTAATCAGTTCCACAATAGCCCCGAAGGCATTCTGTAGCTTATCTGAAACTAGCCTACAAGAGTAAACCATACATTTGTATGCTGTTCTGTAGCTCAACTATAACTAGCCCTTCATAGGCTATCAACGTGTACCTGTAAGTAGCCCCTTAGGCAATCAATGTATCGCTCTAAATAGCCCTTCAGGTAACTGTAGGTGAGCATATGAAGCTCCTCTATCTGTATCTTGAACTTTCCGGGCTCCTATAATTGCATCTGAGCCTTCTAGGCTCCTACAAGTGTATCTGAGCCTTTTGGGCTCCTGTAACTGCACCTCGAGCACACAAGGATCTTTTGAAGGTCAGTAATGCCAACTAAGGCATAAGGAAAGTTGGTAAGGGCACCAAACATCAAGTGGCTCTATAGGCCTCAGTATAGTCACTCTAGACTTCATATTGCTTGGTGAGCACAACATAGCCCCATAAGCACTTCATAATTATATTTTTCTCCTTGAGAAACCTGTATAGCATCTGACTGGCCTAACTTATATTTCTGCATATTGCTCGGTGAGCGTAGCATAGCTCCTTAGGCCTAAACACACCTGTTACTTGTCCCTGTAGCAACCTTGCAACCTGCACAACATCCAACAAGAATATCCCATGTGTCCATAGCTAGCCAGATAGTCATGAAGACAATTACAGAATCAGCTAGTGTAGAAAGAAAAGGGGCGGGGTCTAGAGTGACTTGAATAATAATCTGAATGTCATAGCGGTACAAAAATGGCTTATAATCGAATAGTAAAGTCGTAAGTGTCCAACTATATGGTTCATTAGCCTAAAAATGTCTACAGGGCTGCTAATAACAAGATATGATTCTAAGCAGTCCAACACAACAACTTTACAGGCAGTCACAATGACTATTATCCCGAAGGTAGAATTACAATACTAAGATTCTAGCTCCATAGGCGTCAATCTATTTTATCCAGATAGCATATAACTTATGTAAGCAACTTCTAGCCCCGTAAACAGGTATATTTAAGTTTAGCCTTTCTAGGCAACATGTATGTGGGCATCTACTTGAGTAGCCGGAGGCGTTGGCCCCACGTTTAACAACTGATAAGATCCTTACTAGGATATCACATAGTCTATTAGACTTCTAACAACTAGAGTGGTTTCCTGAGCAACCTATGCTACAAGCTGTAACTCATATGAAGCTTATACGGTCACTGACATTAAGTAGTTCATCTAACAACTTACCACCCAGTTCATTAGGCAACCTTGGTGCCACTAACTCGAAAGTAAGACTATACTATTAAGGTCCTAGCCCTGTAGGCATTAAGGTATGCCAACGGTCTATAGGCGAGCTTTACTTTATATTTAAGCATCATAAAAGAAGGTTATATCGCCAAGCTACGCCCTATGCTTCCTTCTTTAACAATAAATGCTCAACAGCTAACCACAGGCCTCTATGGCCTCGGTAAGGAAGCACAACATCACTAGTCCCTCCAGACGGCAAATAAACAACAAGGAAATCTCTATGTCACTTCTAGCGAGGGACAAAGCTTAACATAGTCAATCCTGACAAGGGATACTACACTATAACATCAATTCATCTCATAGAAATTATCCACAACACACATAATCACAACCTATAATGAAGGTACAAGTCATATCAACTATACGATAAGAATAACTTATCGAAAGAGGATAGCCTGAAGATACCTCAATTGTCGAACTACACTCAACCAATCAGCTTCAACTATAAACTGGCACTCCTTCCATGTCTTAGCTTATACTTCATGAGAATTAGACTATTCTATTTCAAAAAAATTGGCCAGCAGCGTCATCCCATAAGAAACACTGACAACAAGTCATAACGAGTTCAATTCGGCAAAATATTATGAATTCTTATAGATTAGAAGGGTAGAAGTACTTACTATCACTTGTAGACATACTAGTCGTAGATAAAGATCATTTTTACAACTTCTACCCGCTAGGGCTCTGTCAAACCGAGCCAATTTCAAAGATTCAACTTTGTAGAAATGTTCGTCGTTGCCCCAGGATTCATTACCCAAGAAGAATTTATAATTAGACAAGATTTGACCACTTATTTACCTTCACTTGATTGAAAATCTAGAGAAGAATCGCCTAAGCCCGCTGCTCTTCTTTTGGGAAATGTTTAAATGAAACAACTTTACACAACTAAAATATATATAGGGGAGGCGATGACAGGGGTTAGCGACGCGCCTCCCATCACGGAGGGAGAGGTGCGCGACGCGCCGTTTCCTGCATGGGAGGGTGTTGCGCGGCGTTTTGCCTGCCTTTGGCCTCTTTCCACTCGCTCACTCGATAACGCTCTCACGCATTCCACCCTCAAGCCTTCTCTCTCGTGTGCCATACTCTAAGAACTCTCGACAAGCACATGCACGTTTGATTATACAAAGAAAACTTATGGGGTGTAACATCATTCCCCCCTTAGGGACATTCTTCCTCAAATGTAATTCAATCTCAAGAGACTCAGTTCTTAGGCATTGCCAAAAAAATTTCGATAGAGTCTCCTCTATAATCTAGACTATCTGAAAACCTGAAATGCGAAAAAGTTCAACATAGACGTCTCACAGGATGCTACAACCAATTATAGCATAGCTCCATAATAATAATGTGGGCAACCAGCAAAGGTAACAAAACCAACAAAACAATATCTGAATAACCGTCTCGCCTTAACTATACAATCTGAATCTGTGTGCTATCATCATAGAGTCTGGAACAAGTGAGGGTATCTAAACCTCATGTCGTACTCAACTTCCCAAGTCATTTCTTATATATTTTTGTCCTCTCTGCGGACCTGTCGATCTAGTATAGCTATTGAAGCCTCCTCGTAGAACAACTCCTCTGTGACCTGAACATCCTCGACTGGGACAAGCCAAGAAGGGTCTCCCATGCAGTTTTGTCGCATCGATACATGAAAGATTGGATGAGCAGATTCTAGTCCCGAAGGCAAATCTAACTTATAGGTCACTTGGCCTATCTTCTGGAGGATTCAGTATCGCCCAGTGAATCTAGGGCTAAGCTTGCCCTTCTTGTCAAATCTCATAATGCCCTTCATAGGCAAGACTTTCAGGAATAGTCAGTCATCAACATAAAACTCTAAGTCTCTACGTCGTACATCGGAATAGGACTTATGATGCTTAGGGCTGTCAATAAATGCTCTCTAATGATCTTAACTTTCTCTTCTAACTGATGTGTCATGGTCAGGTCCAAGCAACCCTTACTCACCTACTTCAAACCATCCTACGGGGGACCTGCATTTCCGCCAATACAA
This sequence comes from Datura stramonium, assembly GCA_018107945.1. Lineage (NCBI taxonomy): Eukaryota > Viridiplantae > Streptophyta > Magnoliopsida > Solanales > Solanaceae > Datura > Datura stramonium. The sequence goes on from JACEIK010002555.1 coordinate 176,201, forward strand.
AGCCTCATAAGGCGCATATTAAAGGTATAATGATAACTGTTATTATATGAAAACTCAATAAGAGGTAGGTGATCATCCCGACTCCCTCTGAAGTCTAGCACACACGGTCATAGCATTTCCTCTAGCGTCTGAATTGTGCGCTTTGCTTGGCCATCTATCTGGGGATGAAAAGTCTTACTCAAGTTGACCTGCATCCCCAAACCTTTCTTAAACGACTTCCAGAATTTTGCTATGAACTGTGCCCCTCTGTCAGAGATAATAGACACTAGAACACCATGTAGTCAGACTATCTCTTTAATGTACAACTCAGCATAATCTTCAGCTAAGAACGTAGTCCTGACTGGCAAGAAATGGGCTAGTTTCATCAGCCTGCCAACAATGACCCAAATAGAGCCAAATTTACACCTGGTATGAGGTAAACCTATTGGGAATTGGGACATTGTGCTACAAACTCAGCGATATCTTTCTTCATCCCATACCACCAATAGGTCCCCTTTATATCATGGTACATTTTCATCGAACCCGGGTGAAAAGAATAATGAGAATAATGTACCTCTGCAATAATCTGTTGGCGAACCCTGCCACATCTGAAATGCGGAGTCGACCTCTGAATCTCAAGATTTCGTCCCCTGTTATCTTAAAGGCCAATGACTCCCCCTGTTGAGCCTTTCCTCTGAGCTGTATTAGGCTAGGGTCTTCGTACTGTCGCTCTTTCACCTCGACAACTAGAGATGACACAACCACATTCTGGATCACAACCTCACTATCATCTGAGTCCATCAATTGGACTCCTAAACTAGCCAACTGGTGCAACGAGCCAATTCTCTCTTTTCTAGCCTCAAATATGATAGGCTGCCTATGGATCTGCGATTAAGGGCATCAGCTAAAATGTTAGCCTTCCCTAGGTGATACAATATATTTACGTCATAGTCCTTCAGCAACTCAAGCCAACGACGTTGTCGCAAGTTCATCTCTTTCTATTTAAAAATATACCGAAGGCTCTTGTGATCAGTAAAGATATCGACATGAATTCCATATAAACAATGCCTCCAAATCTTTTAGAGCGTGAACAACCGTGACAAACTTAGATCATATGTCGAGTAGTTATTTTCTTGCTTCTTCCACTGTCTCGAAGCATAGAAAAATGCTTTGCAATGCTGCATTAAAACACACCCTAGCTTCATGCCTAAAGCATTATGACATACAACATAACCTTTTAAACCCTCTAGTAAGGCTACTGCTGGTGAAGATGTCCATCTATCTTTTATTTCAGGAAATTCTGCTTTCAAGCCTCAATCCACTGAAATTTAGCTGCCTTCTAAGTCAGCTTCGTCAGTGGTGCTGATAGGGAGAAGAATCCTTGCAAAAGTCTTATGTAATACCCAGCTAACCCCAGAAAGTTACGAACTTCCGTTGGAGTTGTGGGTCTGGGCCAAGTATTTACAGCCTCTACCTTCTACGAGTTAACCTGAATGCTCGTATCTCGATATTTGGCAATGATTCCAAGTACTATCAGCCCGCTAATGCCTAGGTGTGGTTCTGATCTTTCCAAAACTAAGTGCTCCTATCTTGCCCTCACTTTTGTGCGCTGAAGTTTGGGATCCATGCCTCATATACCATACTGGCGAGGATACCACTAGCCAAGTCTACTAACCCATATTGTCCTAACCCTTACTTGGACGGTTCTCATCATATAACCTTTCTGTTCTTCAACATAACAAGTTAGGAGACCATAGTTATAATTCTCCAGGCATTCACTACTGCCAACAACACAATACGGTGGAATTACTTATGGATCCTCCCATGTACTTGACTGCCCCTGCCAATCTTACATGTTATCTCGAATTTACTGTAGTGAAGGGCCAGGTGGCCTATTTAAGTACTAGGGTTCTTGACCACTTTTGTAACGTCTTGAAAAAATCAACGGGTCTAGCCCTTCTCTGATATTTACTCTTGATAACATACCGTCAACACTTATGCCCTCTTTTATACTGAGAAAAGGCTAGGAATAAGGAAATGACCATATCATTTTGTAGTAGGGATAAGATATGAGACTCAACAAACTCTGGAGGGCTTAACGTAAGAATCTCACAATTCACAACCTTCCGTACCTTCCAGGTGATCTAACATTAATTGGTGCCTCTGTCTATTGCTGAACCATTACTAAGTGAGCCAACATATATATTATACTCTTCGATCCTAATCAGATGAAAAGCGAAGTGGCTGGAGGTAGCACCGACGATTCTGTAGAAACCAAAGGCTCCTAATGTAGTGGGGAAACTAAGGAGATTAAGAGGATGTCTCCTTCTTAGCCTCGGGCTTGGTTGTCTCTACTTATGGAAAATTCCCTATACCTATTCCTACTGCTGGATCTAGCATCTAATTGACAACGGTCTACCTCGTAAGAATTATTTCTGTATGAAGGCAGCAATAACGAGCTCAAGAACTTATCCTTGTAAGGCTCAACTCTAACGCACGATTTGAGTAGAAGAAAGGTAACCATACTATCCTGCCCCGTAGCTTCCTGCTTATAAAATGTGGTGCACAACACATTTATTAACAAGACTCTTACTTGACACGGCTTGTAGATTCCCTAGGATACAATGTTGCTTTGATACCAAGTTTGTCATGCCCTACCTTGGGAGGCGTAACTGGAACCTAATGCCATACTGGACTCTAAGATGACCTAGCTGGACTTATACACCTGTGGTGCATATCAGCAACATATATTAAAGAAAACAATTAGCTATATCTCGGCTCAAACATAGCCTTAGGCCAACAAGGCAACAACATACACCTACGCAAACATAGCTAACCCAATAGTGCAATAATAATATCATCCTATGCATGCCGACAAGACCACCATGCTATCTAAATAATATCAAAAGGAAGACAGGCGCACATCTACATATATACAAGCCAACAAGGCTGTCAACTAATAATACAATTAGGCCCCACATGTACAACAACGCAAGTCTAACAACTTGTAGTCTGCAAGCCTCTAAGAGTAAAGATATTAGTCAGGACAGGACCCCGACCTACCCCAAAACTATAAAATAAAGACAAGTAAACCTTTAATTTTTGGTAACTCTGGAGGAAGGGAGCTGGCCAGTCTGCTGCATCTAAATGACTACTAAGAAGGTCTCTAAACCTATCTATCTGAACCTGCAGGTAGTAAGCAACGCCCCATGTGTGGGAATCAATACAATATGTACCAAATATGTAAGGCAATAATAAGTTGAAATTGAAACTGATAATAAGAACTGAACGTAAACAGTTATAAGAGTCATAGGATAACCTGAAAAATCTCATTTGTACAATAGTACACTAACAAGCATTAGTCAAACAAGAACCTAACCTGACCCCCATAAGCCTGACAGGTACAAGCAATCAAACAATAACTTACCTGACCCCCATAAGCTATGGCAAGTACAATCTAATATATATACCCCTAATCAGTTCCACTGTAGCCCCGAAGGCATTCTGTAGATTATTTGAAACTAGCCCTACACTAGCAATCCATACATCTATGTGTTGTTCTGTAGCTCAATTGTAACTATCCCTTCATAGGCAATCAACGTGTACCTGTAAGTAGCCCCTTAGGCAATAAATGTATTGCTGTAAATAGCCCTTCAGGCAACTGTAAGTGAGCACATGAAGCTCTTGTATCTGTTTTTTTAGCCTTCTGGGCTCCTATAACTGCATTTGAGCCTTCTGTGCTCCTGCAACTGTTTTTGAGCCTTCTGGGCTCCTGTAACTGCACCCCGAGACACAAGGCTCTTCTGAAGGTCAGTAATGCCAACTAAGGCATAAGGGAAGTTGGTAAGGACCGAACTTCAAGTGGCTCTGCAGGCCTCAATATAGTCTCTTTAGACTTCATATTGCTCGGTCGGCACTACATAACCCCATAGACACTTCATAATTATATTTAGCTCCTTGAGCAGCCTATATAGAATCTGACAGGTCTAATTTATATTTTCGCATATCTCTCGAGAGTGTAGCATAGCCCCTTAGGCCTAAACACAACTGTTACTTGCCCCTATAGCAACCTTCACAACATCCAACAAGTATATCCTATGTGTTCATAGCTAGCAAGACAATCATGAAGACAATTATAAAAACAGCTAGTCTAGAAAGGAAAAAGGTGGGGTCCGGAGTGACCTGAACGATAATTTGAATGTCATAGAGGTACAAAAATGGCTTATAAGCGAACAGTAAAGTCGTAGGCAGCCATAGAATGACTACATGGCTTCTAATAACAAGATATGATTTTAAGAAGCCCACCACAACAACTTTATAGGCAGTCATAACGACTATTAACCCGAAGGTAGAATTACAATACAAAGATTCTAGCTCCATAGGCGTCAATCTATTCTGTCCAGATAGAATATAACTCATGTAAGAAACTTATAGCCTCGTAGGCAGGTACATTTAAGTTTATACTTTCTAGGCAACATGTACGTGGGCATCTTCTTGAGTAGCCGGAGGCATTGGCCCTATGTTTAACAGCTGATATGATCCCTACTAGAATATCACATAGTCTATCAGACATCTAACAACTAAGGTGGTTTCCTGAGCGACCTATGCGACAAGCTGTAAGTCGTATGAATCTTATACGGTCACTGAAATTAAGTAGTTCACCTAACAACCTACCACCCAGTTCATTAGGCAATCTTGGCGCCACTAAATCTGTCACGACCCGAGTCTATACCCTGGACGAGACACGGTACTTGGAGTCACAAGTAACCCTAAGCCAATCCATGGTCTATCATAACATTGGAAATCTGAGTAATCATAGCGGAAGCTTAAATAATAAAACCATTTAAGAAGAACTGAATATTGAAAGCTTATACATCTGAAAGAAAAATTGAAAGTCTGAATCTATGTCTTAAAGTCATCTACAACTGATGAATTGCTGGGAAAAGACCCCATCTAACTCTAAAGTCTAACTGAATGAAGATAACTGAAGAAAATAATCATCGTCCTTGAAAGATGAGGACTCACCACAGGTACATCTGATATCACCTGAAGAAGATCTACTAGCGGTGCTGAGGCTGAGAACATGTGTCTGTATCATAATATGATACAACATAGAAGGTATGTGTCAATACTTTGAATACACTTAGTAAGTAGGAGAAAATATAGCATAAAGAATAAATAAGTGAACTGTAATGACATGCAATGACCAACTGAAATACTGAAACTAAACAAATTGAAATATAACTAAGATGGTCAAAATGACCTTGTCTGATGGTCATAGACATACTCTAAATCCGAGATACTGATCTGAGCTAACTGTACTGAACTGAGTAAACTGAAACTATTTTGAGCCAAGCTAAACTGAAACTGCACTGACTAGTGGGAGAGGCTATAACCGACATACAACCACATGAGCTAAAAGTGAAGTTCGATGTATACACCCCATCGGTAGGACCCAATATACCTTGCCAAGGTATAAAGGCATGAACTGGGTGATCACAAGTCTGGGGCCATAGGGCCAATAAAATAACCTACGGTGGCAACGTAGTTTTGGGAACCGGGTGCGCTGGAACCCCGGTCCGCTCGGTGCTAAGTCCTACCCATTGGATAATATTAGGCTGACGACTAAGCTGATAGCTCGAAACTGGGGTCCTATACTAAGTCAGGAATACCTTTCTGAAAGTACCCTGAGAGTCTTATCGGACCAAATTCTGTAACTGGTGTTCTAAGACTGGCTAGAGTTGCTTATCTGGAAGCGTCGTAACCGTCTAAAGAACAAACTGAAATTGAGGCTGGGGGTTCTAATACTGGTCAGAGCTCTGGAAGTGTCATAACCATCTAAAGAACCACAAAAATCTGATATCTGATATCATAGTGTAATAACTGATAACTAGGAGGCACCACTGACACCTCAAGAAAAGACTGTAGTTAAACTGATCAGCTAATATTTCTTAATAATACTGAGTATACTGATATTCTAACTAAAGCTAGACTAGAATGCAATTTACTAAGATTTCAACTAAATTTAACAATATCAAAATCCCAACACTGGTAGAGTCAAGCAACTTGATTAACTACTCAATTATGCTAGACCCTAATATACTGTATTCAAAAGCTAGGAATAAATCATTTCACAAGGCGCTAGTTTCCACATAATTTCTAAGAATTTAGGAAAAACATTGCAGCTGATAACATGGATAATACTCCTCCTGAAATTTATAAAATTCTGTCTGAAAACTTTCTAAATTTTGTAACCTAAGGGCTATAACTGATAGAAGATTAAGGAAGGGTTTTGGGGAGACAAGGAAAGAACAATTCCCTTGTTGAATTTTCACATACCTGTTCAAGAAATTCTATAGAAAACCCCTTGAGAATCTGAGAGTGTCTTCCTTATCTCTTGCTTTGAGTGTTTCTGAGAGAAATCTTACGAACTGATTTTTCTGAGGGAATGAGAGGGGTGAAGTAATCATCGTTTACCCCTCTAAATTCCATGAAAATAATCCAAAACAACACAGTTTAGGGATTAAAAAGGTGAAAAATTACAAAAATATCTCTAGGGAAAAATCTGGAAAAACTACCGACAGGAGACCAACGGGTCACTCAACGAGTCATTAGTTGAGATCACGACTCGTTGGTCCTGAGGCCTGGGATATAGGCTCATTGGAACTGGAAATGAGAGGTACCACAACTCGTTGGATGAACCAACAGGTCGTTGGTTCCTCCCGTGGTCATTGGATGAAAATTTTGGGAAGCCTGACAACGGGCAACACAACAACTCGTTGGTAGACCCAATGGGTCATTGTGTTGAGTCAATACCTTCACTGGAGAAGTTATTAAAATCACTGAACTTGACACCACAGATGGTGACAACGACTCATTGTGTGACACAATGGGTCGTGTCACTGAAGGAGGTTTCTAGGACTCTTAACTAACGACTCACACCACGAGTCGTTGTATCATACGATGACTCGTTGGTTGAGTCGTGGGGTCCTGGAAGAGGGAATTCTGAGCTGGGGACCAACGAGTGACAGGATGACTCGCTATTTCTCACAACAGGTCGTTCCATGTCCCGTTGGTTCCCAAAGGACCAAGAACGGCTGACCACGACTTGCACAACGAGTCATTGGAGCTGACCACCACTCGTTGTCTCGATCGTTCTAAGGAAAATTTTTTGGTTTCTTCTATATTTTTCTTGCAAGGTATGAATTTGTCCTAGCATAGTTTTGGGGTGTTACAACATCTCCCCCTTGGGATCATTCGTCCTCGAATGCGGGTGAAAATCTGTGCTGAGCTTGACTTGGGTACTGAGTGCTTTCTAAAATGACTTCCTAAAATGCGAGGTGAATTGGGTACCTCTATCTGAAATAATGGACAAGGGCACCCCATGCAGTCTGACCAACTCCAGGATATAAAGCCTGGCATAATCTTCAGCTGAGTTTGTAGTTTTAACTGGGAGGAAATGTGTTGACTTGGTCATCCGGTCTACTATCACCAAGATTGAGTCATTGCCGACGAGTATGAGGTAGACCTGTAATAAAGTCCATATTAACTTATTCCTACTTCCATGTGGGTATGCTGATATCCTGAGTCATACCTCCCGGTCTATGATGTTCCACCTTAACCTGCTGGCAGTTCTAGCACTTAGCCACAAATTCTGCTATGTCTCTTTTCATACCGTTCCACTAGTAATTATCTCATAGATCACGGTACATCTTAGTGGCGCTTGGGTGGATAGAATATCTCAAACTATGTGCTTCAGCCAGTATCCGTTGTCTTAGGTCATCTACATCCGGTACACATAGTCTACCCTGGTAACAGAGTACAGTATCTCCCCCTTTGGAGAAAGCCTCCGCTTTTTTTCTGAGAACTGCTTCCTTTAGCGTAAGCAGTATGGGATCTTCATTCTGCCTTGACTTAACTTCAACGACTAACAAGGAATCTGATCCACTCTGCACTACTATTCTTCCCTCTGTTGAATCAACCAACTGACTCCCAACCGAGCTAACCTGTGAATATACTTTGCCAGTTCTTTTCTGTTCTCTTCAACATTAGCCCACGCTCCCCATAGACATCCTGCTTAGGGCATCAGCCACCACAATCGCTTTGTCCGGGTCGTACAACACACTCATGTCATAATCCTTTAATAGCTCCAACCACCTTCTCTGATGAAGATTTAAATCTTTCTGACAAACACATACTAAAGGCTCTTGTAATCAGTGAAAACATCCACGTGAGCCCAGTCAAGGTAGTGCCTCCATATTTTCAATGCAAACATCACTGCTGCCAACTCAAGGTCATGAGTCGGGTAGTTCTTTTCATGAACCTTGAGTTGTCTGGAGGCGTAAGCTATCACCTTACCTCGCTACATCAAAACGCAACCAACTCCAACTCCGAAAGCATCACAATACACTACGAACCCATTTGTTCCTTCCAGTAAGGTTAACACTGGAGTGATAGTGAGTCGATTCTTCAACTCCTGGNGTGAGTCGATTCTTCAACTCCTGGAAACTCTTCTCACACGCATCTGACCACTAAAATTTCACCTTTTTCTGAGTCAACCTAGTCAAATGAGATGTAATAGAGGAAAATCCTTTCATAAAACGTCGATAATAACCGGCTAGATCCAAGAAACTTTTGATTTCGGTTGCGGAAGTAGGTCTTGGCCAGTCTTTCACTGCTGCTATCTTTTGAGGATCTACCTGGAGCCAGACCATGTGACCAAGGAAAGTCACAGACTTCAACCAGAATTCATATTTGCTGAACTTAGCGAACAATTGGCGGTCTCTAAGCATCTGTAGCACTATCCTCAGATGGTTAGCATGTTCCTCCTCGCTTCTGTAGTATACCAAAATGTCATCAATGAATACAATGACGAATATGTCTAGATATTACTTCAAAACCCTATTCATCAGGTTCATGAAAGCTGCGGGGGTATTAGTTAGTCCGAAGGACATAACAACGAATTCGTAGTGACCATACCGAGTTCTGAAAGTTGTTTTCGGTATGTCATATTCTCTAACTCTAAGCTGATGATACCCCGATCGGAGATCTACCTTGGAAAAACAACTGGCTCTCTGCAGCTGATTGAACAAGTCGTTAGTCTTGGGTAGGGGATACCTGTTCTTAACTGTGACCTTATTCAACTGACGGTAGTCGATACACAATCTGAGGGTACCGGCTTTCTTTCGCACGAATAATACTAGAGCACCCCATGAAGAGATGTTGGGCCTGATGAGACCTTTTTCAAGGAGGTCTTTTAGCTGCTCCTTCAACTTCTTAAGCTCAGCTGGAGCCATTCTGTAAGGAGGGATGGAGATGGGCTGAGTGTTTGGAAGAAAGTATATGTCGAAGTCTATTTCTCGCTCAGGAGGGATCCAAGAAGATCTTCGGGAAACACATCAGGGAACTTGCTAACAACTGGAACTGACTGGATAGTTGGGGTCTCGGAACTGGAATCTTTGAGTCGAACTAGATGATAAATACACCCTTTAGAAATAAGCTTTCTTGCCTTAAGGGAGGAAATAAACCGACCCTTAGGCACTGAACTACTGCCCGTCCACTCTAAATCTGGCTTATTAGGGAACTAAAATCTGACGACTGTAGTTCTGTAGTCGACTGAGGCATAACCAGAGTGTAACTAATCCATGCCAAGAATGAGATCAAAATCGACCATGTCTAGCTCTAGAGATCAATTGTGATGACCTTATTCAATCTTGAGACTGGGCAGTTTCTATACACCCGGCTGACTCTAACTGACTCACCAACTGGGGTAGAGACTGACAATAGTTCTGAGAGGACTTTTGGACCGATATCAAACTGAAAAACTACATAGGGAGTCACAAATGATAGTGTGGCTCCTTGATCTATTAAGGCATACACATCTATATGGAAAAGACGTAACATACCCGTGACCACATCAGATGAGCTCTCCTGATCCTGACGAGAGGACAAGGCACAAAAACGATTTTAGCATTGGCCTCCATCCATACTTGAGGTGTTGTCCTACTGAACTGGTCGGCCTGTTGGAGTTGCTGAAGTGGTGGATTGTGATCTCCCCCGTCCTGCTGACAGGAATTCTATAAGCTGGTGACCTAGCTGTCCACACCCAAAGCAACCCTCTCGGCCCTGAAGGCATTCCCCTGGATGGTTCTTGCAACACTTAGGGAAATATGGGTAGTGGTTGCTGGCGCTGTGACTCTGGGACTGTGAGCCAGATGCTCCACCCCTCCGATCCTTGCAGGACCGAAAAGTAGGGGCGCTAGCTAAAAGTGGGTGTTGGAGCCCTCTACTTCTGCTACTACTGTTGTGGAAGACTACTACCTCCAGACCTCTGGTGGCCGTAATCTGATTGGCCAGTCTTAGCCCGCTTATTCTCCCGCTCCAAGCCTTTCAGCTTTTCTACCTCAATCTGCTGGGCATGAATGATAAGGCTAGAGAGATCAATATCTTTGATAAGCATTGCAGTCCTACACTCCTTAAGGACCAAGTTTGATACTCCGTTGATGAACTTCAGCATGCGAGCCCTTGGCTCATCTACCATCTCCGGAGAATATTTTGACAATCTTGTGAAATCCAGTGCATACTCTTCCACCGTCCTTGTGCCCTGTTTCAAATTCATGAATTCTGCCACCTTAGCCTCCCTGAGCTCCCGGGGGAAGAATCTATCTAGGAAGGCTGTTGTGAACTCCTCCCCCACCACCAGTTTTGCTCCCGCTGGTCTCCCTTCTTTCCGCTGATCATACCAGATCTGGGCTATCCCTTTCAACTGGTAGGCAGTCAGGTCAGCACTCTTAGCGGGGCTAACACCCATAATGCGAGTGATATTTCGAATCTTATCCGCTAACTCCTGTGGGTCCTCTCCCACCTTAGATCCATGAAAGGCTGGAGGGTTCATTCGGGTGAAGTCCCGAACTTGGGCAGTTGCTGCGGACCCATTTGTGTTAACCGAAACCACCTGTTGGTTCACCTAATTCGTGATTGTCTGTGCCAGCAGTTGGGTTGCCGCTCTGAACTCTGCTGAGGACACTGGGTCATCCCGAGGGGCTGCTGGAGCTGGTGGGGCAGGTCGGTGTGCATTGTCGGCCCTTCTTCTATTACCGCATCTTGGAGGCATGATTTCACTAAAACGAGATAGAGCACGAGTTAGGAGAACATTTCTAGAATTGAACTTCAACGCACGATAAAGAGTATGAACAAAAGAGATTTTTCCTAATAACTTCTCGTAGGCTCCTCTTCATAGGTGTGGCGCGCTTCACACTAATGAAAAGGACTCCACTAGATGCGTCTTTCAGACATCCTAGGATACTCTAAACCTAGTGCTCTAATACCAAGTTTGTCATGACCCGAGTCTATACCCTGGACGAAACATGATACTTGGAGACACAAGCAACCCTAAGTCAACCCATGGTCTATCATAACACTGGTAATCTGAGTAATCATAATGGAAGCTTAAATAATAAAACCATTTACAGAAAGATGAATAGTAAAAGTTTACACATCTGAAAATAAATCTGAAAGTCTGAGTCGATGTTTAAAAGCCAACTACAACTGATGAGTTGCTGGGACAAGCCCCCAGCTAACTCTAAAGTCTACTAAATGAAAATAACTGAAGAAAATAAAAATCGTCCTTGAAAGATGAGACTCACCACTGGTGCAGCTAATAACTCCTGAAGAAGATCTACTAGCGGTGTTGAGGCTGAGAACCTAGGCCTGTATCATGATACGATACAACATGGAAGATATGCGTCAGTACTTTGAATGTACTAAGTAAGTGGGAGAAAACATAACATAAAGAATGAATAACTGAACTGTAATGAAATGCAATGACCAACTAAAATACTGAAACTGAATAAACTGAAATATAACTGAAATGGTCAAAATGACCCCGTCTGATGGTCATAGACATTCCCTGAATCTGAAATACTTATCTAAACTAATTGTACTAAACTGAGTAAACTAAAACTGTTCTGAGCTGAGCAAAACTGAGACTGTACTGGCTAGTGGGAGAGTCTATAACGACATATAACCACGTGAGCTAGACATGGAGTCTGATGTATACACCCCATCGGTAGGACCCAATATACCTTACCAGGATATAAAGGCATGAACCTAGTGATCACAAGTCTGGGGCCATAGGGCCAATAAATAACCTAGGGTGGCAACGTAGTTCTGAGAACCTGGGTGCGTTGGAACCCCGATCCGCTCCGTGCTAAGTCCTACTCCCACTGGATAGTCCTAGACTGACTGCTAAGCTGATATTAAGAAACTAGGGTCCAAGACTAAGTCGGGAATACCTATCTGTAAGTATTCTGAGAGTCTTATCAGATCGAATTCTGTAAATTGTGTTCTAAGACTATTCAGAGCTGCTTATCTAAAAGTCGTAACAATCTAAAGAACAAACTGAAATCTGAAGCTGGGGGTTCTAAGAATGGTCGGAGCTGCTTATCTAGAAGTGTCATAACCGTCTAAAGAACCACTACAATCTGATATCTGAGTCTAATAACTAATAACTGGGAGGCACCACTGACACCTCAAGGAAAGGTTGTAGTCAGATTGATCAACTGACATTTCTGAGTAATACTGAGTATGCTAATAGTCTGACTTAGACTGGACTAACATACATCTGACTGAGATTTCAACATATACTAACAACATAGGAATCTCAAAACCAATAAAATCAAGCCACAGGGAAAACTAGTCCAACATGCAAGATTCTAATTTACTGAACTGATAAACTAGGGCTAAATCATTCTACTAGATACTAGTTCCACAAAATTTCTAGAAATTGAGAATAATAAAGCAGCCAATATCATGAATAATATTCCACTTGAAATTTAAATAATTTTGTCTGAAACCCTTCTACATTTCGAAACCACAGGGCTATAACTAATAAAAAATTTAGAAAGAATTTTGGGGACACAAGGGAAGAACAATTCCCTTGTTGAATTCCCACATACCTGGTGAAGAATTTTTGGAGAAAACCCCTTGAGAATCTGAGAGGAACTAACTGCCCTACCTCTTGCTCTGAGAGTTTCTGAGAGAAAACTTACGAAATGATTTTATGAGGGAATGAGAGGGGTGAAGTAATCATCGATTACCCCTCTAAATTCCCTTAAAAGAACCCAAAACAACATAGTTTAGGGGTTAAAAGGGTGAAAAATTATAAAAATATCCTTTGGAAAAAAAAAATTATCGACAGGGGATCAACGGGTCACTCAATGAGTCATTGGTTGAGACCACGACTTGTTGGGACCAGTCGTTTGTCCTACTACTTGGGTTCTGGGCTCACTGTAATTGGCAACAAGAGGTACCATGACTCGTTGGATGAACCAACGGGTTGGTGGTTCCTCCCATGGTCACTGGATAGGAATTCTGGGAGGACTGACAATGGGCAACATAACAACTCGTTGATAGACCCAACGGGTCATTGTATCGAGTCGTTACGCTCATTGGAGAAAGTCTAAGGATTTTTGATTCGACACCACGGGTGGTCACAACGACTCGTTGCGTGATACAATGGGTCGTTGCGCGATACAATGGGTCGTTGCCACCACTCGTTGTCACTGAAGAGGGTTTCTGGGACTCTCAACCAACGACTCACACCACGAGTCGTTGTATCACACGACGACTCGTTGGTTGAGTCGTGGGATCCTGGAAAAGGGATTTCTAAGCTGGGGACCAACGAGTGACATGACATCGTTTTTTCTCACAACGTATCGTTCCATGTCCCGTTGGTTCCCAAAGGACCAAACAAGACCGACCACGACTGACACAACGAGTCATTGGAGCTGACTATGACTCGTTGTCTCAATCGTTCTAAGGTAACTTTTCTGATTTTCTTCTAGATTTTTCTTACAAGGTCTGAGTTTGGTCTAGGAAAGTTTCGGGTTGTTACAGGGACAAGCACAGTTGACTGAATTAAGGATGTGAGCAGCTTCTTGCCTTGCGTTATGTTGTGCAACATGCGCTTGTGATGCTTGTCGGACGATAGTGTCAGGAATCAACAGGCTATTTTGTATGTTTGATGGAGCAATGTGAATGAAGGATTTAGAATGAGGTTTGGGTTAAAAGGAAGGTGGGTCGGATATAATACTTGGGTTAAAAGAGATATGGGCGGGTCAATTTAATTTGGCTGAGTTTGAATTTGGTGGATTTAAATTATTGACATGGCCTGTTTAATTGGGGGGCACGTGTAAAAAAATGGTTTTTGAAAACCAGATATGTGAGTCAATAACCGAGAGTGGCATGACTGGACCTTTTTGGTCACGGGGGTGGCATAAGTAAATTCAACTATTAACGGATAACATAGATGAATCTTTTTTGAAAATTCGATGGCATATTTGATCATTTTTCCTAAGATTAAGGACATGTTTGGTCATAGAATTATTAATTTTGTTTTAGAATTTTTTTATTTTATTTAAAAATCAACGTTTGACCTTGAAATTTTCAAATATAATTTAATATTGTTTTAAAATTTGAAAAATACCAAAATCATGTTCACTTTTTTCACTTTCACTATATTTTTATTTTTCAAATTATACCCTAAAATTTTTATTTTATAAAAATGACTCCATTTAAATTATATTTTATGTTTCTAAGAAAAAATACATTCAAACAACTAAATATTATTTGCAAATATTATAATCAAACACAATTTCATCTTTAACCTTAAAAATTTTAAATAAAGCGAAATATTTGTAATAATATGTAGTAGCTCATATATGATATTTAATCTATGACATTATGTGACTATATATCTATTTTGAGATCTTATTCTTTTGGAGCATATTTGATTGTATGTTTTAGATAAATTAGTCATGTTATGTTATTTTGCTAATTTTAGAAATGAAGGAGAAGGGGATATAAATCATATTTAGAAAAAGTACATTCAAATATTTTTTACAAAAAGTATAGCTAAACACAACTCTAATTCGGACTCCAATTTTAAAATTTTCAAATAAAGTGAATATATTATATTTGATTTTCATGATTAAACACCTATTAAATTCATGATCTTAAATATATTATGATATTTGTATGGTTATGAAGAAAACCTATAAATACACCACAATCGGGAGAATAATGGTATGCTCAGAATTATAAACATTCCTGAGGAGCTTCTCACTCTTTTAATGATTCAAATCCGTAACTTAATCTTTAAGATTGAAGATAGAAAATACTTAACCATTGAATAATCCTTCCCTTCTCAATGATCTTGGAGCTTCTTTTTTTTTTTCCGATATGCTAGAATTATACAAACTAATTTTTCATCTAGCTAGAGTTTATAAATTTTGCCACTTTTTTTTAAAAAACTATGGAGTCGTTTGGTTGAAAAACAAGTTATTCGGGATAACTAATTATTCGAGATAAGTTATTTTGAGATTTTATCTCAATCAAACATGAGATAAATTCATAATTATTTCTTATTCTTCATTGAGGGTGGGATAAAAATAACACTATTATCTCGAGATAACTAATCCGGAATAAGTTATTATCCTCTGATTTTATCTCAATCAAACATGGAATAAACTCATATTTTTATTCTTTATTCTTCATTGAAGGTGGGATAATAATCCCGGTATAACTAAATTTGAAATTAATTTTCTCAAATAACTTATTTCTCAATCAAATGACCACTAAATGAAAATCAAATATCTCACTCAGACCGTAAGGGGTCGTTTGATTACTGGATAAGGGCCAAAATAATACATGAATAACTTGGTTATTCATGTATTAAATTTATATAATATTTGGTTGATAGGTTTCAAATGTTGTATAAAAGTTATTCATGT